>QYTT01089975.1:19789-34782 GCA_006980735.1 Dasypogon diadema
AAACTAAATACAATATGAGAGAGCTCTCTTACTTTTACAAAGCGCCGTGTTGAATGTGTTAATTCTTCTTAAAAGCTGAAGAAGTCGGCCTAGAATTCGATACGTTGACCTACTAATAAAAAATTATTTTAGCATGTTCAACCCGGCGGTTATAAAGAGAGATTTCTAATGCTATACTTAGTTTATCACCCACGCCGGTGGCCGAGTGGGCTGAGGCGCACGTCCGCGGATTTTCACATCTACTGACGTGAGATCCAATCCCGCACAGGCCACGGCGATATATGTATCTGGATACCAGTGGTTGAGGCAATTTCTACTGACGAGAATTATACTTGCGAAGTTGCAGAGTAATTTCATGCTAATAAAATTCTGGCTCACTTACAACATTTGTCAGGTTAATTTCTTAATCTTCCTATTCCCGAATTTCCCTCCGCCTAAGCTGTGCTGTGTGCATCATAGGGATGTGTCTTGAGCTTAGACAATACATTAAAAAAATTCATGCAATTTTCTCTTAAACTTTTGGTGTGAACCACCGGTGGTACACACTGGCTTAAAAGTGATAAACTGATCGGAGTGTTCCTCCAACCAACCAACCGGCATCATATTCGTTTCTAGTTACATATTTTTAAAGCAAGATTTTTTAAAAATAGGATGGTCTGCAGATTGGAAGATCAGCTGTGAATATAACAGAGTTCAGCACTATTCACTACATACTTATTGCATCTACAACTACATCTAGGGTATAACATAATTGGTCTAAGGCAATTATAGCTCCTTTTCTTGTCATACCATAGACGTAAAATATTATAAGTGTAAGCAAAAGTTTGTAACACATAAAAATATTCATGACACACAGAAAAAACTATATTGCATTAGTAGGAGAAGAAAAGAAATCGTTTATTAGATGTCCGTCTGTTTGTCCGCCTGTCTATTCGCTTATTTCTCCGTCTTTCTGTGTGTCTGTCCATGTATTATCTCGAAAACGCGTTAAGTTAGAGGTTTGAAATTTGGTATATAAATATCTTGTTAAGGTGGAAAGATCAAATTCGAAAATAGGCCAATTTAGGGAAATCCTTAATAAGGTTGCCATATGAAGTCTTTATCTGTATTAAATAAAAAATCGATTGTTTTATTCTAAGACGAAAACGTATCGAAATAGATGAATAAAATTCAACACACAGACACTTCACTAAAATTAAAATATTTTGGTAGAAAATGGACCAAACCAAGCAGCTCCTTCAGAGGGCGGTCAGATAAAACTTTTAATTTTTTATTTATTAAATAAAAATTTCCTTCCTTTCAGTCGTAACGCCAAATTAATTTCTTTCCGTGTTCTAGAAAATTCTTTTGTATAGTGGTCAACAAAAGTTTTCGTAGTTTGCTTTCATTCGCCTATCTCACTTATAATGTCAAAAACCCTATGCCACTTTTTGTTTTCGATTTATTATAAAAAGAAAGAGAAAAGGAACAGGAACAAACAATGAAGAAATATATTGCCACATCCATTTTACACTCCACAAAAATATTTGTAATTTTTCCAAAAAACCATGATCGAAATTTCGATAAATTTGTGTTTTCGGATGTAAGTGTGAGATGCGATTTGACTAATTGAGAGCGATGGAGCGCAAAGCAACAAAAGCATTACAGATGAAAGAAAAAATATATTAAGTCTTCGCGAAAGTAGAAAAATATATATATATATAAAAATATATTGAAGATCTTTCATAAATGTGCGTCGATATCTAAAGCTGTAATTATCTTAGGGTAAATGTTTTATCCTCTTCTGGTAGTGATATAGAATTTATTTTGGTTGAACTGTTGGTTGCGGGCCGAAAAGTTCTACTAAGCTGCCTTTATATTTCACCAAACTGTAATAACGGGTCCATTCTAGAGGAAAACTTGTGCGAATATTACTCATAATATAATTACACAATAATCAGCCTTTGAATCCAATCTAAGTATACAATATTTTATACGTTTTTTGGCTTGCGTGTCCCTGCAAATAACCCGAAGATTCCCCAATTATGGAAATAACTATTTAAGGAACATGCGTGCCTTTTATCTGCCTCAGATGTTTTTAGCAGTTACCCTATTTTACCCACACCTAATATTTAGAATAAAAGAGAACTACCATCACCATTGGTGGTTTGCACACCCAAAATTCCTAATGACTCAAAATTATATTTGAAAATGAACACATTCGCGTCCAAAGTTTCAATTTTACATACCTTTATAAAACAGCAACAATAACGTATATATTAAAGAGCGAAGAAGGAATAAGGGATACAAAAAGTCCTTGTTCCTTAATGCGATTTCATTGTGGCGGCCACTATACACTACAAAAAAGTAACTACAGTAGGTACCGCAGTAACAAAACTATAATGCCAACAGATAAAATGAAAAGTTGAGAAAAAGCGGAAGAAAACGTTTTAATTTATGTCACGATTTTGCTCTTGTTTTTAATTTTACTTGTACATTACCTGTGCTGTATAGAGATAAGTATCTTATTGCACATTATTAGGGTTCTGTACCCAAAGGGTAAAACGGGACCCTATTATTAAGACTCCGCTGTCCGTCCGTCCGTCTGTCACCAGGCTGTATCTCATGAAGCGTGATAGTTAGACAGTTGAAATTTTCACAGATGATGTATTTCTGTTGCCGCTATAACAACAAATACTAAAAAATAGAATAAAATAAATATTTAAGGGGGGCTCCCATACAACAAACGTGATTTTTTTGCTCGTTTTTGCTCGATATTGATAACGGCAACAGGTAGACGCTTGAAATATTCACAGTATATTTAGTTATATATTCACTTTAAAAAGAAATAATTAAATTAAAATAAAACAAATATTTAAGGGGGGCTCCCATACAACAAACGTGATTTTTTTGCCGTTTTTATAGATAATGGTACGGAACCCTTCGTGCGCGAATCCGACTCGCAATTGGCCGGTTTTTTATATTAATAAATATATTTGAATTAACAGGTCTTCTGACATGGGTGTGTTTGAAAATATTGTACATGATAGGCAAAGGAGATGATGGAATATCTCAAAAGTTTGAAGTTTTGGAAAGAAAGTTTTCCGCAAAAGTTGGAGAGCACAACTAAGTGCCCTTTTATTTGAATACTCTACGTATTGAAGGCATTTGAATACTCTACATATTTTATTTAATAAATAAAAAAATCAGGGGATTCAAATGCCAATCTCTTGAAGAAGCTTTCCGAATTGGTTCGTTTTCTTTGAAATATCTATTTTAATAGTGTCTGTGTGAAATTTATGCTATAAAAGCTGTTGCCCGCGACTTTGCCTGCGTGAATTCCGAATATGTTTGTAAATGTCTAACACTAATAATATTATTAAAAGTTTACATTCTTTAATCCTCATAATCCGTCTAAAGTATCCCTTTCTAAACGACTTTACAGACTTTTCATACCATAAAACTATCCTTGTCAGTCTATCGACTTGTATACCATATCTGCACCTTCAAACAGCTTCAATAACATATCATTAATAGCGGTAGCCTAATCATTTTTAACATGCTGGCATAACTAAGCTTATCCTGGATTTGGACAATGTCAAAATATACTCCTACAATCAAGTCTTCAACGGCTGCCACTACTGTTGGGTTCTGTTGCTGTTGGGTTAATAATCTCTCTATCCAATTCAGGATAGTCACCATCATTTTAAGCATTTTGCCATTGACTAGGACAAAAATATATTTACCTCTTTTCATCCCTTATGGATGGAAATTGTAAAAACTCTATGTGGGTGTCTGCGTTTCGTAAGAAATATATCTTTCAAAATTCATGTTTCACATACACCAATATGTCTAAACTGAAGAATCTAATCGGCAGAAATATTTTGACTCGTGAAATTTTTATAAACACTATCTTAGCATCCGCAAGCATCCGCTTGCATCGTAAAACGAACCCATTCTCCAAATCTCACTTTTCTGGGACCGGTGGCTGGGTTAGTCTTTAATATGTGACTCAGTAAGTCTTGCCTATTATATGTATTATAATATTGATTACTACAGAGTCCCATCAAACGCACAAATCAACAACACTCCTGTTATCAAAAATAGAAAATGAAAGTAAATAACGGACAAAAACGATAGACAAGTTTTTTCAATGTAGCGATGTGTAGAAGAACTACGAATCTTTCAAGTAGAATGACGCTTATACTTGTACGCCTTAGGCAACCCCTTCCTACCTCGTTCAGCCACCACACTTCATCCACCACCAACCATAAAATTCAACCTTATGTCCCTTAGATAATTATAATTTTCGTTGATTTCCAGGGAAACCGTACAGCTATCGAGATGAAGTGAACCACTGGTTGGTGTGCTATTTAAACCATAAAACGCTGCAACATTTCATCTTTATGAGTTCTGCCGTTTTTGAGTTTATCCCGGACAAACAGTCAGACAGACAAAAGTTCTCAAAGCAGCTGTTTATGCCAAGGTATTCTATAAAGTAGCGAATAGACGCAAATATAGGCCTTTATTGCGAAATCACTGACGGGCGCTTCAACTTTACTCACATGTATAGATTTTGGAAAAGGAAACCATATTTTATTTTATGTAACTGGAGACTTTATATGGTAACTCTATACAGATTAGACTGGACGGATAGGCAGATAGCTATGAAACTGTAGTAATTTTCTAAGTATTTGGAAATGCCCCAGCCGAGCGGAAGTGAGGGAGCAGTCACTAAAGCTTTTTTTGATATGTTATGGTCCATCAGCCTCGATGGAGTAGCGCTGATCTTCCCTAGACGCAATCCCACTGGTGGGTGTCCTAACCGCTGTGGGACGGATTTCCTCTTGTGATGTCTTTCTTAGCTTGAAAAGGAGTATTACTAACTAGGGCCACTGCATAACAAAAAGGATAAATAATGCTCACCACACGGTATCCTCGGCTACACCACTCGAAAGCGGAGACACAGTCAGAATCACAGAACTCGCATACTTATCTCTTGTCCTTTTGAGAGTTCTCTAGTGCCTTGTTCTCAACACACCTCGCTTCTTGGCAGATTCTTCTACGGCCAGAGCCGTAATTTTGCACGTTCCCAACAAGAATTGTCCCTTTGTTAATTTCTGCCCAATCAACTTATGCGTCCGATTGATTTAGGCGCAACAGTTAGGTTTCGTTCCGTGGGGTACCTGAACGAAATCTCGTTTCCTCTAGAGGCTCACACGGTCGCAGCTGTGCAAGCTCGAATGACATATACCTTGACACTTGCTACCTTGGCAGAAATAGGGTGCCGTTTGTTAAAGAAAACTTCCCTCGCAATGGTGCAAGAGTGATAGAAATTGTATGCGATCTAATATCCGCGGAAAATTGCCCACATTGCTTGACGGTGCAAGCTTCCCTCGAAGGAGTTTGAAGTTGGGGATTCTCTTCCTGGTGGTTCGTAACCTTGTTCTCGGGCTATCGGTGGAGATTTGCCAAGGTCTGCTCTAATCCAACTGATAGCACTCCCACAGTCGAGGAAGTTTTCCAGGATTCGGGTTGAAAGTGCGTAAGGAATTCCACCACAATTTTTTTTATTTTTTCAACAATATAATCTCAAACTTGCGGATTAAATACAACTTTCGAAAACTAATTCAATTCACAACTCTTTGAATTACTTACTTTTTTGGAATTTGTTTATGGTAGCTAACTGATCGTTCGCCCTTGATCCCTATCACTCCTTCTTGACGTCAGGTTTTTTTTCCTCTCCTTCTTCCCGTTGCGCCAGGGAATCCGTTGTTAATTGAGAGAGAGTTCTCGAATTTTCCCAAATGTCTTGCTGTGTTGTATAGTCGACACAAAGCCGACTTTTCGCTGGGCTGAGGTTCACTTCCTTGCTCACATGCTACAAAATAATTAGTTCTCGTTTCTAATTAATGGCTCCATAGTTTTTCTTCTTTTCGTCATGAATATTATTAGAAGTTGCAAACGTTTGCCTAAATTTATAATACCTTATATCTAGGGTAAAACTAGCTGCTTTACGTTTTGTTGCATTGGTATTTTGTTACGTAAACGTTTTCCCGGCCAGCGTTGGAGAAAGAATGGGTTTATTATTATTACTTCAGCACCTGAGCGCCACGTCGTCCTAACGCATGATATCTTTAAGGCAGTGAATTTAAAAAGTATACACTGTCCAATGTCAAAGCCTATGTTATGGTAGACGACGTTAAATTGGAAACAGCTAAAAGAATAACGAAAATAGTGAGAAATCATTATCAACCTTCCGCGTTTTCTTGTAATTTTAAAGTTATTAACTTTGGTCGTACACTTGTATAATTAAAATTTAAAAAATTTGACAGATTTCCATGTCCCAATTTTCCCACCACCAATTTTCTCATCAAACGAAGCTAAGAACACTCTCGATTAAGTCATCAATATTCTCAGTGCGCTTTCATTTGAGACCCCACTCGAGTATATTTGCAGACATTCGGTTATTCTTCCCCACTTTCACCCCCCACAACTTTTAAACGGCTCAACCGATTTTCATCAAACATGTCTAAGAACACTCGCACATAAGTCACCTTTAATACAAAAAAAACTAAATTGAAATCGCTTCATCCGTTCGGGAGCTATGATGCCACAGACAGACAGACACGTCAAACTTATAACACCCCTCTTTTTGCGTCGGGGGTTAAAAATATCTTTCTTTTATTCTAAATTTCCGATCTCTTTCGTTTCGAAATCTTTATATTCCAATTCCTCAACAGCTCTCTGCTTTGGTTAACATTCTACCTTTTCTGTGATTTTAGGACTATACGTAGCCCGTATCTGCCTCAGATTTGCAAAATCAAAGTAGTAGTAGTTCTATTTCTAATTTTGGTAAAGCACTGATTGAAATCTAATTTAGAAAGGGTTTTTGTGGGTTTTAAATTAAGACAATTGATAAAAGAAAAATTTTGCTACAAAATTTGCAAAAGGGTTACAGTGAATCATCCAAAAATTTTAGACGGCTTACCATAATGCAAAAATGTCAAAGAATCTCGTGCTCAAAATTTTCCAATTTTTGTACATCTCCACTGACGATTTCGGTATTGCAACTATGTTTACAACATTTAATTTTTCACAGTTAACTTCTTGAAAATAAAAAAAAACGCATCAGATTGAAATTTTTAGTTAGTTAGATAACTTAGGGCATAGCATTCAGATATCCTCAAGAGAATTGAATTCTACGAAAATCACAACCAAGTGATGTGTTTTTTAACACCATTCTATGTCGCACTTTAAGATAGTATTCTGGTGCAATAGGATATTTTTGGACTTTCTTTGGATTTAGATTTTTGTGGAATGCTCTTCAACTTTAGATAAGAAGAAGCGGCGGTAGGCCTAATTTCTAATATCCCCTTTGATCAGTTTTGTAAGACGCTTAACCCTTTATCCCTTTTTTTCTTCTTTTAATTTTATATTTACTGGAGCATCATGTTTTGAATTTCAGATTTTGCATCCGTTCCAGCGGGAATTGATCAAGCAATCGAGTCGAGTGCAGTCGAACAAAGCAGTGAATCGGTTGAGAATCCTTGTTACAGTAAATTGAAATATTTTGTATAATTAATGAAATTCATAACAAATTCTTTTATTTAGCGAAATAGAATAACGAGCAAGGATTATCTTGAAAGAAGACACTTGCAGCTTTCTAGCGATGTCTCACTTGTTCCGATCAGTTGTGTCCTTGAAAATTTATTCAAGGTCAAAATTGAAAAATGTGAATTTTGTGGTCAATTTTGAACGAAAAATTCACATGATCAAAAATTTGTATTTATCTTAAATAAATAAGCTTTATGAAAATTTTATGAATATGTATCCTACAAAATTATTCGTTCGATTTAATTTAATTTAATTTATATACTTATTAATTTATTGTTTTACAACTTTCGAAATTTTATATGTCCTCCTATAGTTCCCAGTTATTTGGAAATTGGTAAATAAACCAAAGCCAAATAAACCGACGCAAAAGGGCAGACGTGCTGCAAAATATTTTGAAAATTTAGTTGATAAGACAAATCCAATTATAAGATTTGAAAGAGCAGAATTTCTTCATATAAGACAAGGTAGACCTCATCTCATAATACGTAAGAATTCAAATTTAGATAAGGTCTGAGGATATTTTACAATTTTATTTTCAGAACTGAACTAAATGCATTTCATACTGAGAGATATACAGTGTGTCCGAAAAAATAGTGTATTAAAATAAATGTTTTTAAATACAACAGATGTATTGTTAAGCTATTTCGGGTAAAAAAATCAAGTGCCTATCTCACTTACTTCGACCGCTATAACCAAAAATTCCATACAACACGCAATTAGCGAAAAATATCGAAAATTTGTAGTAACTCGAAAACTAAGAAAAATCGTAGAACATACATTGGAGTAATTTGGGTTCCCCGAGGGACGCTCTACCTCCAGGCTTCCGATTATCACTATTTTTTGGGACACCCTGTATATTGAACAAAATACGTCATACGTGTCTTTTAATTGGCAGTAAGAGAAAAATATAGGACCAGGTTTTACAATAAATGGGTAATTTCATACTAAATCTGGCTTTCAATAATATCAATAATTCATTACTTTAAAAAAATCAGGGGTTACGGTGTTTACATCTATATATAGTAAGATAAATAAGAAAGAGAGTAATGAAAGCAGTTAACTGAAGAATAGAATGAACCTAGATTACTCAATATCAGACACCTTTATACGAAAGAAATATCTTTTCTTAATATTCCGGTTTATAGTAAAACTATCAGTTGATTTTCATTGAGAGCAAACAATTCCACCATTAGACTAATATGGTACAATCACCTAACGGCTACTGCCCACGTCTAGTTACATGTTAGAAAATTATACTATCGCTGTACTTTACGAGCAAACAATCCCTAGCTCCTGTCACCGGTTCCACTCAAAGGCAAACTTGGATGGGCATATAGAGATGCACATCGGGCATTTATGATGATATTCAATGGATTACTTAATGTCATCGTAAATAAGTTTACCTTTGAGCATGGTCAAACATACGCATGACCACATGTGGATTAATCGATTTCAACTCTACAGAAAGTTAAATTAAGACAAGGACTAAAAACTGATATCAACAAATCGATATAAGGGAAAATGGGTTTAGAAATCGATACCATATTGCCTATTCAAATGTCAATTAAAATCGGTCCGCAAGAGATCGGGTCATTGTTGGGTTAAAATTTAATAGAAAAAAATTTCGAGGAAGGATAACAAAAGTTAAGTAAATTATATTGAATAAATCGTTATATTTGTGAAAACTATTGGTTTGGTATCACATTTGACTGTAGCCACAGGCGCTGTATGAAAACATCGACAAAGTCTTATTGCACTACTTCTGCACTTTCCTCTTTTTCTCCTTAAAGACTTATGAGACAAATTGTTCTCCTTGTACGGAGACGGTACTTCCTTTAACAAATGCCATTATATTCTGTAATTTAGTTATAGGGAAGAAAGCAATAAAGAACTTCTCAACAGAACCATTGCCACATGCGCACTTGTTAAGTGCTTGAAACCTGTGTGGGCTGTTCAGAAAAGCCAGTCGTTCACTGACACTTTTGTAACTTGATATTCAGAGTTAACTACACCTGGAACAATAATGTTGTAAATTTAACATTTAGCTTCTTCTTTTGAGGTAAATTCAATAATGCGAATTGTTTATTATATCAATCTTATCCATCAGTTATAAACTGGTACGCTACATCCATTTCGGGCAATATAGAAAGGTTCCTTTAGTAGAGTTTAAGATAGCCTGTGGAACAATAATAAAACAGAAAAAACTCCATTGAATTCCATAAAAAATAAATTAGTCTTTTACTCAAAAATTGCTGGAAATAATATTTTCAGCAAATAAAACGGTTTATTCGTTCCTAGTAAGTTCAGTCCGTCGCTGGGTATTTTCACTCATGGATATCTAAATTAATTTTAGGAAGCCACCTTCTCATATTACCTGTTTGATAAAGTGTAATGCTGAAGTACCATAATACTGACTTCCTATATACCTACATATCGGATAAAGTGCTGTGGAGGGTTGTTTCTTATTTTTTGCTGTATTGAAAAGTCCATCTGGGCGCATGTAATATTTTCATGTAATTTAAATGAGATGGTAAAGTGAAATGTTTTCATTTTTATAATAATATTTTTGTTGTATTCTGTAAAAAAACATCATGAAAAATGTGGTAATAATATCTCTTCATCCCTTTCGCCCCTACTGGGATTATACACTGCAGAAAAAGTCAGTTAGGCCGCTTTCATACGCAATGAGACAAGAACGAGGTTCGTTTGTGTTGAATGCACCAATGTCTTTAATTAATTTACTCCTTTCTACCACTAACACAATATTTCTGAACTGATTCTTTAACATGTTCAACCCAACGGAAGAGAGATTTATCATGTTATATGGGGCTCCGAATGTAATTCTCTCCTAAAAATCCATGTGAACTACCGATGTCTCACGCCAGTTTGAACTTGTTTTATTTTATATATTGAGGACAGGCCCGAGTCCCCTTAACGCAGGACATTGACAAACCCATTGCTTATCGACCTTAAAGGAGAAAACTGTAATAAGAGCGGCTACAATCAGCGGTCCAATAATCCCGTCGAGTTGATAAAACTAAGGTTGTTCTCCTATCCTGTCACACCAGCCTTTAGTTAAAAAATCACTGTTGCTGTTTCAACCCGATAGACCCTGTAAGCAGTGTCCTTTGAGCAGTGGTGGGAAAATTGTCTACACGACATAAATTATACCATTATTGAAGCGTCAAAATATGTTTCCTATTGTTTTGGGAATATTTATTTAATTGCTTGATTTCAGGATATTCCCTAAATGTTTTTATATTTGTTATTTTACTTTAGTTTTTCTTGTATTTATACCTTTTACCAGAGTTGTTAATGAGCAAACTCAAAAGTAAAAATCGACTCGTCGATAGACTCCTCTTTTGATGCAATCATATTGTGAGTAGGCTGAGAGTACTGTTAGAAGTGAGTCTGCTTAAAATTTGAGTTCGCTAAAATTTGAGTTTGATCAGATTTGAGTCCGATAAAAATTTAAAACCGCTCAGTTTTGAGTCTTCTTAAGTTTAAACGTAGAAAGTATAAAAATTCCAAAATGGTTTAGCTCCCTCTTCCTCTCAAACAAAGCTCCACGCGCCAAAGTACACATACAATTTTTTATCCCACCATTACAACCTATACGATGGAATGTAGCAGTGCACTTATTTAAAAAACACCCTGTATGTACGAGTGAATATCAATCCAACAATTACTCGATCTCTATTTCGTTCAATTCAGGGAACAACTTTTCTACTTCTGTAATTCAGCTGAGAGAACTAATATGAAATTCTCATAAAATTCAAAGAAAACAACGATTCCTAATAAAATATATTATTGAGATTACAGTCTTTTTGCTCCTGTAAATCATCTAAAATAAAAACAAAACGAACATATGTTACGCACCTATAACTCCTTGAATTATTTCTAATAACGAGTTAATTTTGCTGGCACAGGGGGCCGGAAAAAATTCTAATATGGGCGCCACGGGGCTTTGGATTCTATAGAGAAAACCACGAAAACTCTAAACCATTGTTGTTATGCTTCCTACTTTTGAGAAGAAAAACACTTATCTTGAGACAAAACGTTATAAAAATTTATTCCAAAATTAGGGTTAGTAAGTACTTTATACGAAGTTAATAGAAAACGGACAGATTGAATAACTTTTTTTTTGTATTGAGACGACATGAGCTAAACCAACCCAAAATCTTATCAAGTAGTCACTGTCGGTTTAGATCTATTAAATGAAAAATTACACTTTTAACATTACCTCAGATTTTCCTTTGGTTACCTGTTACCTGAACATCCGATCTTGGATTTTTATTTTTCAAAATCTTACTATTTGCCGTGAAAAATTTACGCAACTTTAAAACCGAACTTTCATTTATTATTATCTTTGACTCCCACATGTGTCCTGTCCAGAGGTTTACCAGAAAGAAAAAAAATCGGCCGGCTATTCGCTATCTTCCCCTGCCCTATATTCCACTGAACCTTTTCTTGCTCCGCTCTCATACCTAAGCATTTCAATTTCCGTGGCCAACTTTATGATAGTTACTTTAAGTTGGCTACCATTGGCGATGTCCAATCATTCTAATAGGTTCAAAACAACAACACCTCCTAAAAAACTTCCTGCACACCAAACTCTTGCACAAATCCTCACGTTTTGAAATTTTTGTCAAAACTGATCAAGAATTATCAGGATGCAGGGCTAGGTCATTGTTTATCTAAATAATCCCCTTACCTACTCCATTCGTAAGACACAGACTTTTAACAAAGAAGGAAACAAGGAAACAAAGTCTCCTTTACTCCTTCCTAACTGGATTCCCTGAAAGCAAGGTTAGAATCACTTCATGCAGACTGATTCGTGCGAAAATATTGAAAATTTAAACAACCAGTTATACTATCTCTTCTTAAGACAAGCATTTGCTATATTTTCTACTGGGAAATAGTGAATTCAACACACACAAATATTTTATGACGAATTTAGAAGAAAAATAACAAACACAAAACTTTTTTACTTTTGTCTCACTCGTTTCGTCTCACTTTTGTCTCACTCGTTCGCCGGCCGGCAGCCCTCCCTCGTTCCTCTCTTTCCGACACTTGATGTGTTTCCGTGTGACGCATTTTTTTCGAGATACTTCTATTGACCAATGTGCTTGTATGCTCAACTAGTCCCTCCCTACCCTAAATAAACATGACATACGTTTCTTGCTGATATTTTTGTCAAATTTCAAAGCCAAACATATAAAAGGGCTAATTTCTTAAATATTTCAAATAATAAAAATAAAATAAATCCACTGAAATTTCCAGACTTTTCTGTAAATACAAGCTCAATTCCTCGAAAAAAATATTTTCGTATTGCACATAATTTAAATGCGATTTTTTTACAAAAGTGAAAGTAATTATCACCTAACATTTGATAGCCATTAATACAAATAATGTAATCCTAAAAGATACCAAAAGCGGTACCTCTGATAGTGTACATTTGTTGTGGCATTATCAAAAAAGTTGTCATTGTCATTTACTTCAAAATTAAGGGCTAATTTATACTTTAATCTTTTAATAAAATTCTTGCCTTACCAAATAACTTTATCAACTGAAAAAGTGTCTACAATTTCTTTTATTTTATCGTGAGCTATTCACATCATCAACTGTGAGAGGTCGATTTGTGTGATCTTAGGCGTACAACACTGCCTGTGGCAAATAACGCGTACCAAAAGTTATAAATCGGCAGTAATTGTAAGCAATTGTGGTTAGCATAATATTATCATACATAATAGTATTATGATATAGTATACCTATAGTAAACTGCAAGAAGACCAAATAAGAAAAAAAAACAAATATCGGCCCGTCCTGAGCTTAAGAGCCCTAAACAGAAGAACTTAAGTGTTCGCAAAAATATTGCAAGAATATCTATCTACTGCGAATTTTTAAGTGCTTCGTAAAAATGCTTCTTTTGATTGTTAATATTGCATCAGATACGAAGTAATGATAAAAAGAGATATTTTGTACACAAATATAGCAGAAATACAGTGTGTTTGGTAAAATTTCCTGCGGCTGGATTTGTGTACATATAAATAAAAGTGCTTTAGTATGTGAGCACACCTGTTTTTACTATTTCGGACTTTTATTAGTGAATTGGTTCTTGTTATTCATGCAAAGTGAAAGGTTCAAAATAAAAATGAGTTTTATAAGTGTCACTACGTTTTGCATCCCGCAGGTCACTGAAGTAGATATTATTAAAAAAGGGAATAAAGGTATCGACATACATAACAAGACAACGAAACGACTGAAAAAGAAAGACATCTGATGCAGAGCAACAACGATCAAACCTCTTCTTACATAGAAACACATACAGAAAAGGTAGAGGTGGGCTGCAGAAAATAAAGACCGATACTGGAAAAATATTTTTACTCATGAATCTATAGATTTTTATTTATTAACAAATGCTGACATGTGTCCATTTTGAAACCATAATCTTGATTTAAAATTTAATTTGTCGACTACCTTTACTACTATTTTTATATCAAAAGCAGTTTTTAACAGCTTTCTTAATATTTAATACATATTAGAAACAATTTCTACGCATTATACGACCTATATACATTTTCTATTATTTCTAAGAATTAAAAATTTTAATAAATTTTGTTTATTTTCAAGGCGCATAATTTTTTACGAACTATTTGACCCATATTCACAGTCAAAATGAAATTTCCCGTAAAATTTGAGCTAACCCAAAGCAAACTTTCATATAAAAATAAGCATTTTATATATATCAAGAATAATAATAACTTATTGTTCGCTGATGTACTTCCATTTCGATGTGTTATTTGTCATTCATAATAATGTAATAACTATCTTTCTCTTTCGTTTGTCCATTCATTTTATATATTGCTCGCATTCGTGTGACAAAATTGACAGTGTAGTAGTAGTAGTTGTCATTTTGGTTGTAATTCAGTTTGGAGAACTACGAACAACTAACACTTGCAACCTAGAATGGTTGTCACTTACAACTAAACTGGTTGTCACATACTTGTGATATTTCCGCCAAATTGGTTGTAAATTGGTTGTGAACGTGGTTGTCGTACCTACCTGCGAACGGTTCTTAGTTGTTACTATAGCCTTTAAATTAGTTGCCACAACAAATCCACAACTATCCATTGTTACTTGGGTATCTTCTGTGTTTCGGAACTAGTGAAGGGTGTGTGCTGTAAAATGAATACGGTTGTTTCGTAGCGCAAGAGTTGCAGAAACTAATAACGTCTATGGAAAGTCTCACGACAGAAAAAATGATGGAAATCAGGGGTGTTGAATGTGCTCCCAAGGGAGTATTTTTACTCCTTTTTGTTCATCAGTACTCCCATACTCACGTACTCTCCTGACGAGGAAAATACTCCTCTTTTAAAGTACCGACACAACACACA
>QYTT01089980.1:0-17652 GCA_006980735.1 Dasypogon diadema
ACAATTTCTTAAAAATCTCCCTACATCATGTACGAACTCTGTGCAGGAATTTTAATAATGTCATGTCATATAAAGTCCTCTTGCCACATTTGTACGCCTCGTGGGAACGCAAGCTTTTACCCTGTCAATAAGTTTCCCATTTAGTGTCAAACCGCCAAACTTCAATTCCAGACGACTGGTGAGACTTCTGTCTTTAGAATAGATTCCTATGTCTGCAGAACTCCCAGCTGTGCAACTTAAGTGCATGAAATGTGAAGTCTTATCAGGATGACATATATGTTTAATTGGAATTCCTTTCCTTTCACACTGAAAGTGATATAATTCTATTTAGTGTGCCGGCATCGACTATCATTAGAATAAAAACACAAGGTATCGAAAATTCTGGTATACTAGGGTGTAGCATATTGACAAACAAAGGCTAATTAATGTCACGTTAATTTTAATTATACTTCAATTTAGAGAAATAGTTTCGCCGAGAGCAAAATTTATCAAATGGTGTTTTACTGCAAAAGGTCTATAGCGGTCGTCCTACTGCATTGGTTGTGGTGGTAGTCAAAGCCTAAATAACCAGCATCCATTGATGTGAGACAATTGATCTTAATACTACATAGATGCCGCCACATTACTCCCGCGACGGTTGATCCGTTAAAGTTCAGCGATATCTTGCCGGAACCCTTGTAGCCCGAACGATTCTTCTAGTGTATGTCGGAAGGGTATTTCCTTTTTTAGAGAGAAATCGTACCCTTCACTTCTGCTTATGGAGGAGAGTAGTGTTGCTCTGTGCTGTGGCATTGTTAGAGGTTCGTATTCTTTTGGAGTCCCTTAGCACTAGCTCTAGGGCGACTCCTTTGTGGAGGCATCACAAGCAGCACTGGCTGGAGGTATTGGGAGGTGTGGTGATGTGTTGTGTCGAGTAATGCCTGAACCGAACAGGATGTTACTCGAATCCCCACCGATGCCATCCAAAATCTTATCATAACGAGGCTTATTCTATCAAGTGACACGTTGACGTGATTATCCTTCATAAGAAGAGTAAAATAGTTGTCATGACGTTTGACCATCCAATAACGATCAGATGTATCTGTGAAAATTCAAGACGTAATTTACCTAATTTGGAAAAGTTAAAAATCACTTCTCTAACATTCTTTACGTGAAATTTCTCCTCATTTGGATTGGAAGTTTCCTTTCGGACCGTTCCATTTGTGTTGCTTTTTACGAAATTATCTCTAACTCTTGTGGCATCAATGCCGGTGTGCGGCGAGGGTTTGTATTGTCTCCCACTCTTTTCTTGCTTTTTATCAATGACCTCTTATCTCTCACCTTCAATCCAATTCACAACTTTGCTGCCGACAGCGCCCTTGATTTCGTATACTCATTTTAATCAGTCGCTGACTCTCGTGATAATGCCACTGATAATAATCGAACAGGCATGATTGAATCACTTAACGACGACATTACGAAAATTCTCGCCTGGGGCAGAGCGAATCGTGTCAATTTCAATGCATACAAAACCCAAAGCTGTCTGATATCTCTCAAACGAACCCCAAATCGTCCACCACAACTCTTTGTTAATGGAGTGGGTATTTCAAACCCTTCAAACTTGAACATCTTAATCAATCTTAATCTTAGTTGGACAGATCATATCTTTGCTATTGCAAAGAATGCGATGAAGTGCCTGGGTTTTCTGCAGCGATACGAGAAATACTTCACCCCATTTGACTTAGCGCTCATTTACAAGGCTCACATCAGACCTCGACTCGAATATAATTCTCATATTTGGGCATGGAGAGGATGAACTGCATTTTCCGTGTTGGACAAAGTCCAAAAGAAGGCCTTTAAGCTCATTAGCGACGAGAGGATAACTTCTAAAATCGATTCTCTGGACCCACCCTCTCGACCTCGAGAAAAGATCTAGCAAAACAATGAAACTTCGTTAATCCTTCCTAAACAGAACTATACGAATGTGGAACAGATTGCCATCTTATGTTTTCCCCCAGGACTCATCGTTTCTATGGACTTTTATTTCTGGGGCCACTTGGAGAATCTGGTCTACTCTTGGCCACTTATTTCAGGGAGCAATTGTTAGAAAGAATAACTTCGGCTTGTAAGAAAGTAAGGAGCAATACAGATTCTAGTGTCACTATTCAAAAAATCTCACGAGCGAAGACCTGTATTCTTCCAAATGGCAGACACGTAGAACACTTGCTGCACTAAATTCTCTGATCTTCTGTTAAAGTTAATATCTTCTGAACTTCTCTGCAAAGATGAAAATTTTTCAATTTAAAAAGTTAGGGGTTGAAGGAGTGATTTTATGGAGGGGATCTCGGACCAGATGTTGATCAGGACACCCTACAGAATCGGTTGGCATATGTTGGAACACATCTTTCCGTATCACACTGTATAAAGTAAAAGATATAATTGTTAAAGCATTACAGATTATTCAAATTATTTTATTTTGCATCTTTTGAAACTAAACAACATCAGAATGGATGTAAATTGGGATTAATTTAATTCCAAAATGTACACGACTTTACATTATTGCGCAGAATGAACAAAACACACACTGTTTATGAATCGAACCAAAATTTTAAAACGTATCTCATTTATTTACATTCTTCCATAATACATTTCCAACAAAGTTTTTTTTCCTAATAGAATCAATTACAAAGTCTTAAAGGATTTTAAAGAATATTTGAGCAATGAAGTCCAATCGCTTCAAGTTTAAACAAACTGTCCATTTTCCTTCCTGACCGATTTTCAAAGAAACTCATTTACTCCCTACAAAATTTTAATCAAGAAGAAATCAGAGTTTTAATTTTTAATTAATGTTTGATCTGCTGCCTGTTGTCGTTCGTCTTTACCTACATTGAAAATCTTCTGCTTCTTCTGTATTCTCAATAGGGCGATCATATACGAAAGTGCTTAAGTTGCCATGGTACACTTGATCTCTGTCGGTGCAAAATAATTTAGGAACGTAATTTGTCAGGTAAAACTTTTAGTTTAGACACCGCATCCAGTTTTATGTTGTTTTTTAAGAAAATCTACGGTCATGGCTCCTAATTTCTGAAAAATTTTAATTTCTGGACGTTCATTTTTCTCTTGGCAATACAAATAAAAGGATCTGCTAATAACTGCGAAGGAAATTCGTACTTAACCTACGTGACCTTTTTCCTTCTACTAAATTATGACAAAATAAAACTTCTAGTCCATTTCTTTCGTATTTATATGTATAATACCAAAATTCTTAAGTTTCCGTCTCCATTCGAACTTTTTCGGAATATGTGTACTAGGTCGGCATATTTGAAAGCAAAATCTGTTCCTAAGAGAATTACGGCAGTGTGAGAGAAAATTTACCTTGAAGTTCTGATATAATTTTAAAGAACGCCTTAAGTACCACCATCCGGTTGTACTCTGCAATTATGGCTATGCAAGCAATTTATTTTGGGGTAATACACCCCAAGATACATAATTTACGCCAAAGATTTTTTGATAAAATTTGAATGACTAGGAAGTTATAATATAATACAACATATTCTAGATTAAAGAGCGAAGAGCGTAGGTGGAACTACTCAGACAAGTAGTTCCGACTGCTTTCAGTAACGTAATCAATATATCTATTTCTTGTCTTTATCTAGAATTCAGATTTTGATGACTTTTTAAGATTGATTTTTGCAATAAGATCTTGACAATCTTGAAATGACTCCGTTACAGAAGACCTCATACAAAAAGTGTATTGCGGGTTTTTTTCAGTTCTTCAGTTAAACTTTTGAAGCACTGACCAAGATTTCATCCTGCCCAAATACAGAGGAGGGTTTAAGGAACTAACATCCATTCAGAAAGAACTTATCTGGCCTTCCATCTCTCCGATATTTGTCCTAACTATCTCCTCAGGTGCACGGGCTAAAAAACAGGCTCTGGCTGGAGATATAGGTATAAGGATTCAGACATTGAAAATAGGAAAACTTCTACATTTCCTCAGTTCTCAGAAATTAGAGTTACCCTATTCTTCAAGCATACTACGACCAATCATCAATTCAAAAAAAATGTTTTGAACAGGTGACTACCAAGTTCCAGTAAAACGGCCAGATTATCATAAAGCCAAGGCATTCTTGCCTTTTGCCTGGCTTCACGTGACATATGCTCCCCCTATAGGATTATCCACTAAAGGAGAATCAACAATTAAACCATAAAAAGTAGGCGAGAATACATCACAATTCATGTACACCTTGTTTACACAACCCCTCTAAAAATGTTGCCAACTCCATATAGCACCATGCTAGCTTACAACCCATATTTTCGTGCAGTTTTACAAATATAATAATCATACACTCCATACTCCATCTTTTTGGATTTGTTTTTCTATTTTTGCATGCTTTTTTTCTAAGGTATCCATAGAGCACAGTTTAGGCGGAAGGAAATTTTTGGGAAAAAAGATATTGGAAAATTTTGTCCTGACAAATGCCGCAACTAAACCACAATTTTTGGCATTAAATTTTCAGAAGTACAATTTTCGTCAGCAGAACTGTCTCAACCACTGCTCTTCAAATAACTACTGCGCCACTTGCAGGAATCAAGCCCACGCCAACAGAGTTTGTAGACGTGCGCCTTAGCCCGCTCGTCCCCCGGCGTGGATGTCTGCTACCTATTTGAAAGATTTTCTTTTGATTGCTTTTTAAATCATCTTTTGGAGTCATCTTCAAAGTCATCATTACCCTGAAAGCCCACTTAATTGCTAGGTAAATTTATGGTTAACTTGTGATTCTCTTGGTGCTTCGAGTCCAGTTTACCAGCAGTTCATCAGCGTTCTTACTCTTGCAGTGTTTTGTTAGACATACCAGATCCATTTTCAAGAGGATGTCCGATGTCCAGAGTGTAGTGTTTAATTATCCACAAGAGCCAGATCTGCTAAGAAGCGGGGAAATTTTTGGGTACACCCATATAAGGTGATCATAAAAATTGTGTCACTTTTGAGGTGACAATGCTCCTTCCATATTTATTGCGTCTTAGTTGCCGTGAGCGGTAAAAAATTTAATCGTTTTGCCCAAGTAATATTTTGATTAGCTATATCACGTATGGTGTTATAGTAGGTCTTAGAATTCTATTAACTATATATTAACGAAGTTAAATAAGGACGGCCTTATAAATAACCTCACGATCAAATTGTCATTTATTGACAAACAGTTCTTAAACATTTCCAAAAGTTTATTTCGTGCAAAACTTTTAATTTGACAATTATTCAGTTCCAGTCCCAAGGGCTCACACACCATATTTCAAAATGACATTTATAACTTGGATGCACTCAGTTCAATATACTCTCCGCATCTCAAAGATACAACGAAGGGAAAAAGTTTTGCAGAAAATATAAGTCTTAAACTGAAATATGTTGGTTACTGTCAAACAATATCGTCTGTCTGTTTATCACAATCGTCAGGCTTATGGGAAGGTCTATGGATACTCATATGAAAATAAGGGCAAAGAAATTTCCCAACTTACTTAATATTCATACACACACGCAAGGAAGGTTAAAGAAATTTTTACATAATAAGCCAAGGGTGGGAAATTTCTGCCCTGGCAGGCGTAGATATTGTGGTTGCAGCATATCACATCACAGCTCCAACATAGCATTTGTTGTTGGTAAATGCGATAAAAGTTGAAAAGCAGTTTTCAATTTTCCAATTCGAGGCAACTTGTTCCCATCGTCAAGTGAATAGGGACAAGAGAAGCACTGACATCCATTGCTATATATCGCATCTTCTGGTTTAGGAGGTCGGATGTGGGCCAAAAAATGTTCAAGTATATAATCTCGACAGTACGGGGCATACACCTACAAACAGCCACAATGCAATTTGAATCGACTCAATAAAAAGCTCAATTTTATTTGTCACTGTTGCCAGCAGGACGTGACAGTTTTCCGAAGCAACCAGAAAGGACACAACAGCGGAATGGGATTTCATCCTGCGGTCTACATCCACGGGGAAAGCAAAGGCGATGTACTGCGGTTTCCTGTGCAAGTGTAAATTATTTAGTGAGCTGATTGAATTATTTATTGAGGCGGGCGAATTTCACCATCTTGCTAACAAAAGGAACTTTCGGTATCATCGAAAGTCTGAAAATGTTCAAACGCCAGAATGGGTGTGAAGACCCCACGATATACAGCGAAAATAATAAAATAAGTTTTTTATATTTCTTCACTTTGAAAGCCCCAACTTAATGCAAAGCTGTCAATGCATGGAAGCTGAGTTAAGAATGGAAAATAAAATTTATTGCATTTAGAGTATTAAGAGAAATTTGAATACCATCTCGAGCAATAAAAAAAGTAACTTCTGTATTTTTATTGTTGTCATGCTATTCAGTCAACACAAATCCCATTTGTCATAATAATTCTTTCATAGTTGGTGTGAGAAAAATATAATAGTTAGTTATCATCATATCACCTTTTTATAGCCTGGCAATAGAGCATTATTATCTTAAGAAGACTTTTTTAACATCTAAAAGTGACTGTTAAAGAAACACATAAATTATATAGCCATTAGTAGAAAACAAAAAGTAATCATGTTATATCTGACCACCTATCTGAAAACTAAAAGCTATCTCACGCCAAATGTACTTTAACATGTAACTCTCTCACGAAAGCTTTTATGCTAGTTATGGCTGTCAAATGGTTAAAATTGTAAGATCAGCTTCGCAAATGAGCAAAATCTTTATAGCAGTTGTGTTTAATGGATGTTGCTCGGAGCACAAGTGCTCCACAAACATTATAAAAACTTTTGATTTTATTGCATATTGTATATTTTTGTTGTTGTAAGTCGATACTGGTGAAATGTAGAACAGGTCATTGATAAACATGGAGAACAGTAATCGACCGAAAATTGATCCTTGTGGGGGTCCTGAAGCAATTTGGAATACCCTGGAGTATTTTCCGTTGGAAAAACACAGACTGACGCCTGGTAAAATAACTGAAGATTAAATCTGACCTTGAGAAGTGAAACTGAGCTGCAAGCTTCTTGCGGAGGATTACATCATTCACTGTATCAAAAGCTTTAATAAAGTCAAGATGCACAAACAAGTTCAGAATATCTTATCTAATATATTATCAGAATCCAAGGCCTGCCGAAGAGTATCAATCAAACTGAGAGTCATTTAGAAAATTGTTGAGACTTGAATGCTGAATAATTTGAGTTAACATCAGCTTCTCTTATACTTTTAATAGAAACAATGAGATACTGATGGGTCGGAAGTTAGAGTAATTAACTCCCGGGTTTTTTGGTGCGGAAATAGTTTTAGAGTATTTCCAAGATTGAAGAAAAGTTGACGTAGTCAAACTAGTATTGAAGATATGGAGAGACAGGGGGTAAAATGCAAGTGTTTTAACAAATATTGATATATACCATCAAGCCATGCTGAGTTGGACCTAACACTCTATAAAGCCTTGTGAACCCCCTCGAACTTGTAATTCAAAGCATCAGGAACTGGAGTACATTCAAGTATTCCATCAGAGAAGACACTGGATTTTTTAAGATTTCTCCAAAGTAATTCAGAAGGCAGCTTCACATTTAGGAACTGTGAAAAAGGTCTTCTTGAGCATTCCGTATTGCAAGAGTGGCACGATTACGACGAGTTTTGTATTCATCACAAAAAACAGGGACCCTATAGCGTTTCTACCTATCATAAGTGGCATTTTTAGTGGTTAAAATTTCACGTTCTGATTCAATACCTTCCGACGAACGTGAGGAACGTACTTCTCATGCAGATAGGACATAATATTTTGTTTTTAATTGCACCTGTTATCAATATCCAATATGAGGCGCAGTGGGGTCCAATCAATAGTCAACACTTCCTCAAGAAAACCAACAATATTTATACGATTACATTTATAATGTACTAGGAGATCCCTGTGCAATTGCACAAATTGAAGGTATATGAGTGACATAACGTTTTTATATGTTCCCTCAATTTGCACCTTAAATTTTAAAGCGCGTTTTTTTTCAGAGGTGTCCCCTGTAGGCCTAATCCTCCCATGCAAGCAAGCAGACAAAAAGACACCTGCAAAATATTTTACCCAGCAGAATAATGAAAAAAGCTTCAAAAAAACCATGTATTGAATACTTATCAGTGGCAAACACAGAACTTAACACCAAAGTTACCCAGGAACGCAACCCAAAGTAATGAACACAACCCCGAACTGATGGGGATCAGTGTTGCCATTATAAAATTTCAAGAAAAGCTCGATGAAACTCCATATAAAAAAAGTGGCTGAAATACGGAACCAGGGAGCTTTCTTTGTATAATTAATATATAGATTAAAGTACAAAATTGGTGTGCAAAAATACAATCGAAGTCGTATATCATCAAAATTAGGTCATGATCGGTGATACACGGTAGAGATATTTGACTAAAGAGCAGAAAGCGTGGAATCGAATTGAAGGTGCGGTTCCTTGGAGTCTTCGGACCCTACTAAACTAAAAAACAAATGACAGTGGGGCATATTGGCACGAAGTTTAACAAACTTTAGAAGGAGATTGAGGACTTACTGAGCCGGTAAAGGGTTCTCTATTAAATGAAATGTTATTACAACGGGCTTCACAGATTATAACTGAGAGTTATAAGTGAAAAAAGTACCGACTTAAAAACGAAACCGAAAAATGGCAAATAAGATTTGCAGTGGATGAGAGTAGTAGTGTCAAAAGTTTATCTAAAAGAAATCTATTGGCCAGAATGATATTAAATCGCCCATTATCTTATCTGATGGAAACACAAGTACCTTTTCTTGATGTGGCAATTTCTGAGAGACAATGCATGAATCCAATTTCTAAAAGGATTTTGGAAAGGATGAGAAAAAACACGGGAGTGCTTTGATTAGCAACGTAATGGAAAAATTTTGTGATTACTACAAAACTGCTGTAGCTGAAAATAAACGGGAACATTACAACTACTATCAGACGTTGCAGTTCTGCTAATGAAGAGTATCATTATTCCTTCTGCCCTGCAGGCGAAAACCCGTGGCACTTTTATACGAAATCGGGAGTTAAAAAATGAGGAGCTTTCAAGCAACACAAGGATGCAAGAGAAAATCAATAGGGATAGGGACATTTGAAGATATGTGGAACTTATTTGGAGGAGATTCTTTGATAAAATAAGAGGTGAATTTCAGTTTATTTTCACTCGGAAAAAGGCCATCTCAAGCAATTAATTTCCAAATTACAGCAAGATTTTTTTTTCATTTCTTACTGAGATAATTTCACCTGAGAGTTGTAAAATTGAAGTTGCCTAGGTAGAATCCGTGCAGTATGATAAATCTCAGTCACTAGGTTCATAAACAAGCCATGCAATTAAAGAACTTTATTTTAATGGCAAATATTGCACTAGTATACACTCTTGGCTGTGATAAAAATTCATTATTATCTACTTTTACGATTTCACCGAGATACATAAGTACCCATCTTAATCTGCTTCATACTGAATAAAAAATTCTGATCGTGGCTTAATGAATATTTTATTAATTTTATAATAATTGATATTCAGAATGAGATAAATTGTAATACTGTTGCAGATATTGAAGTGTAAAGAAAGCTTTAGAGATTAAACGTAGTCTATGTGCATTATAGGGTTGTCCCTTGAGCTTGGGGAATACCTTAAAAAAATTGTAAATCCTTTAGCACATTCATCTCGAAGTGAATCATTGAAATTTTCCTGACAAAACTAGATGAAAAACCCAAAACTCTTTCTGGTAATTATCTTATTGTTTAATTCAGCTGATTATATCGACCACTTTCAAAGGTCAATATAATTTACAAATTGAGTTTTCTCCTTTTTGTATGATTATATTATATTTTTCAAATTGGCCCTAGGCCTATCCTTACGCACCACTTTTGTACAATGTTTAGAACGTTTTGGATATGATCAGAGATCTCCTGATGGTTTCTTCAGGACATCTACATAACTTGATTATCAATTCCAATTTTAGACAATTTCTAATGGTACAACAAGAGATCACGACAGTACGGACGGAATTCCTCATTCAGGACAATTTCTGGCAATCGTTATGGTGATTGTTTCATCTTCCATGTGAGCTGCAATTCTTTAGCCTTACAGCATACTTCTCCCCCGTTGGAGCCACTATGCTATGTATACCACGCCCACACCTCTATATACTTTGGGTATATACCTTTAAACTAACTCTAAGATGTTTTCCTGATTAATGGTATTAGCTTCTCTATCTCTTGATATAAATATGCTACGATATGGCATATCGTACTTTCTTTTTATAAATTTATACGTTTTGAACAATAGCAAATTTCATTCTTCTCTCTGGGAAGATGCGTGCGGAGAGGCATTTCATTCGATTGGTAAGTGGGTAGATACCTCTTCGTTAGCTTCAATTTGACTTTTGTAGTAGTCCGAGATCCGAGTGGTTCGCAATCGACTACCGATCTACAGCACTGAAATGTTAAGAAACGGATGTAATTTCACATTCTGAACGCGTCTGCATAACAACGGAAGTAGTAATTATATAAAATATCCCGAATCGAACGAGTTAATTCATTCAAGGACACAATATAGTCCTTTGAAGTACAGTACGAACTGTTATCGTAAGCATGCTGCAAAAAGACTAAAAATTCCCACTTCTTGCTGCACAATCCAATTAATTTCAAGTTTTTGTGTGCCTTTAATTCAATTTTATTAATAAATACATACACGACTGACACCCCATATCAAAAGTGCCCAAAATACCTTCTCCTCTTAGCTACAGACGGATGATGTCTCCACCAATTTGCTGTTCATTGCTTTTTCCTCGAAGCATCATAAACAACGCCAAAGAGTACCCGGGTAAGTTCATGTAAGTGCGCCCCATTTTCCTGGTATGTTGTGGCATTGACAGGCAGCTTATAGATCGTTCTAAGTGAAAAGGCATAAATGCAGGGAAAATGAAATTTCCGCTGGGGTGCAAATGCTGAGCAATATGTCAGCAATATTTCCTCCCTTTTCTCCCATAAAAACAGCATCGATTAATAATAATTTTCCCATCAGAGCACGTTCCTACTTTTTGCATCAAACGGTGGGAAATTGTCGGGCTGTGTTCTATCAGGCTGATGGGTGTTTGGTTGTACGCTTAGAAGGGTCCCAATAGACTATGGATGCAAACAATGCATAGAATGACTTGCCACAGTATACGGCACACCGTGAACAAGAACGCTGCCTCCAAATCGCGGGAAAATTAATAAATTAGAATTTTCATTAACTATTTAAGCGTTCATGTGACCTACTTATATTTATGTCAAATTAGAAGCGATACAAAAGCAAGCAAGATGCTTCCACATTCCCCCTAAAGGGATCTGCTTTGCACACCAAATCCCTTCCTCGGGAATACTCATTGTGTCCGAGAACACAATACCGTTTCAGAATGCTTCCAACTAAATGGGAAATGGGAAATTCATGGCCATGCAGTAATCGGTAATAACAAACAAGTACAGTGTGATGACAAAAATAACTACGTAGTCGAACAACTCTGTTCCCCCACTTAATGATTTGGAGATTCAGGCTGGCACAATATACGAACAATTTGATCTCAGTTGATGGCATACCGTGCTCTTTGTCCTCCGATATGCAAAACATAATGAAGACATCTCCTAGCGGCATTCCAGCCTATTTATGACATTACTCCAGGGCCATGCGAGCAGAAGATTTCTACGCTGTTGTTCTCGTTAATGCACTTAATCGATTGTACATAGGTTCATTTACATTCCATTTTCACAGAGCCGGATATATACAGCTGGAGCCAGATTAAAAGCAGAGCTCTAACCAACGAAAATGTGCAACGACTTCAACGAGTACACAGTCACAAAATGAAGCAAGCAATCAGGAGTACTTGATTAGTTCAAATTACAAAAACAAATGAAATCTGGTTTACAGTCTATAACACCTCAAAGGATTGTGCAATCATATGAGAAATTTTGTAAAGTGTCGTAGAAGGTGTAATAATCTCCAAGCACTTAATTCCAAGAATAACTAAACATCAGTGTGTCGATTTTAAGGAAAGTCAAGTATGCTTTCATAAGCGCATGAACTACATTAAACTAGGCAAAATCGAGAACTTACTGAGGAAAACATTTCTGATGATATGGTCTAAGTTCCAGGAAATACTCTGTAGTGTCGTCCTGACCGATTTGAACATAGCACAGGTTATGCGGAGCGAAATTAGGGAAAAGGAAATTGGAAAACTTTAACCTGACAAATGTTGCAATTGTGTTGCTGTGCAACATGCCAGTGGTTTCGCAAGTACAATTCTCGTCAGTAGAATTGCCTCAATCACTGGTACCCAGATATATAGTTGCGCCTTGTCAAGATTTTAATCCATGCCAACAGAGAAGAAGATCTGCAGACGCACATCTCTGCCCGCTCGGCCACCGGAGTGGGTAATTATTATAACTGAGGGCGAAGAGACCAGGTTTATTTCGTAAAATGAATTTTTTTTTATTAATCCAAAAAACATGTATGAAATAGTAAGTTTCATAGGTAGTCCAAGTCTGTGTAATGTAACAAACACCTAGAAGTAATATAAATTTGTATTGATTGGCCGCACCAAACCTTCCTTGTACCTTTTAAGTAGTACACAGCTTCAAGGACATTACTTTACATTTTTAAGCAGAACCACAAGTGACTATGTGCCAATTTAATTTAAAAATCTCTAATAGATTTTGGAAGACCTAGCAAATTCAATACTTAAGATAAAGAAAAAGAAGAAAAGAGAAAATATACTGAGAAGAAATGAAGAGAGAATAACACATGCAAGCGCATACCCGTCACATGATCAAGTGAAGAACCAACGCTAAAAAAAGAAAGAAAGAAAGTGTGCCGGAAAGCACACAGAGTGTTCCCGATCTGCGAACGCTCAAATATAAAGAATTCCAGATTTGATGAAGAAAATAGCACCGCATTGACGAGGAATAAGAAGTGTATTGAAAAACAACGAAGATGAACCGTGATCAACTTCAAGGACTGAACGAACAGGTTGAGGACAGCGGTGAGTGTGTGAAAAAGAGAAGGTAGTAAAGACGCGAAGGTGGAGGACAGAGAAGGATCAACGCGGTGCCGAAGCCAATTTACCAATCATTAGACTGTTACCAGCGCACGAGAAGAATGCAAATTGAAGAGTAATGAACGTATATAGGTGAAGCGACGCCACGTACAGCATAGAACTCCAGAAGGCAACAATAAGAGGTGGTTAAGAGCTCCAGGATCCAGAAAAGAAGTACGCAAATTTAATCCCCTGAGTTCGTGCCACAGCGAGGACGAGGACTGACGGAGCAGCAGCAAGAAGGTGAAAATGTGAAGACGCGTCATGTGCACCGCAGCACCCACCAAAACCCCAAGTGAAGCCGAGATTTAGAGCATCAAAACGCAACTATAGCGTTCGCATTTTAATTCCCATGGCACGAGTCGAAGCCCGGAGTGAGCAGTAGCCGTCTTCTCACACCGCCCACCCTTACAACCCCCAAAGAAGATTGCCCTATATTTGCAAAATACGCAAACTTATCGTGTTTTGTAAGTATGTTGTTTAGTATAATGGGAGCAATGGCTTTAACACGTTGGATACCAGGGTACCACCCGCACATCTCACAGAAATACTCTTTCACATGCTAGGGTATCACAATTGTAGTCCCGTAACAATACTTCTTTACAGGTCAGGTCAGGGTATCATCGGTGCATCCCCCCAGTAAATGTCCAAATAATTACAATGTACTTTTTTCCAAAAATTTATACCCTTCAATACCAATATAAGGCCTATAATAAATGGAAGGGGGTAATTTAAAGCGTTATCAACAATCCTAACCCAGGAATTAAGTAACGATAAAATTATTATGAAATTCATTAAATTCAAGCAATTATAATGGTTGCATTCTGGGATATCCGGGTGGGACCCGGACATGTGAAAAAGTATTTTTGCGGGACATGCCGGTGATAACTCGGTTTGCAAACGAGTAGTTTTGTTTGTGAGACGTACAGGTAGTACCCTGGCCTGTAACAACGTATTTTTGCGGTAGGCACCGGTAGTACCCTGGCACCCAACGTGTTAAATTGTATTTCTTCCCTTACAATACCACACCGTGACTTACCCAAAGTTGTCCTAAAGAAAGTAGAATTCTGACACTTCAATTAACCTCTATTAGGTTTCTTTGCCAGCAGTCTATACGAATCCGGCCTGTGACCACAACAGAGCTTATTGTGGGCATATTTTATCTCTACACAGATGAATTCTACAGACTGTTACGAATATATATATATACTACACTGTGCTATATAGATTACCCTCTCCAGGATTATACAATATAGATAACCGCTAAAAGATTCGATTGCTTTTTAAATCTACCCTAGGAGGATTTGTTACTCCAACAGCAGTTCTGCGAATCTCAACCATCCTGGGGTTGATTAACTTGTAAATACTTTTTTGATCGAAAACTTTCAGCTTACGTAAATTATTTAAAACTGAGGTGAATCTTTAAGCGAATTTATAAATACACAAAAACGTGCTGACAGTGCCCAATGCTGATGCCAGGCAATTTGGGTACTCCCCCGATATCATGGCAAACTGTAAAGTTTTTACTAAAAATAAGAACGTGTTTCTGCAAACATGATTAAAACCTGGGAGTAAGTTTAATCTGTGATTAAACTTTGCAGTTGCCTGTCGCTAATGCCGTAACGAATCGATTTTGGTGCGGATAAAGTGCACTGGATGGGGTGACCACGGTCGCATAGCATAAGTACTGAGCGAAATGGACGAGCACTTGCATGTATAAATAATAAATTTTAAAGTAAAAACGGAATTTATGCGCAAATAAAATATGCAGCATAAATCTTTAATCTCGCCTTTATGTACACGGACTATCAATATTTGCCGCTGCGTTCTGGTGAAAAGGCCAACTCTGTAAACTCTGTAAACTCCTGAAACTGGTTTGTTGCTACTGTTACTGTGTCGTGTCGGAATTTGGACGGTCTGATACGGTCCGAGTCAGGGGGATACAAATACAAAAGGCAAATTGAGGGTGCCGATGAGGATAAAATCGAATGCTTTCATGGCAACGTCGGAATTTCTCTCATTGCAAAAGCGTCAGCATTGCCGATTTCATAAAAAATTTTCCCTACCGCGGCCGGTCTCTAAAGTGCTGTAATGTCATCAATTCCGGGCATAAAAGATATTTTATTAGGTAAAGCTCTGTTGACTTTGCCGGAATCACTGGGGACTACCCCACTGATCGGAATCGTGCCGTCACTGCAGTAATGTTAATGTTACCAATCAATTTTGGACGGCGTAAGTTTTATTACCAATTCGGAGGGTCCCTGCCGTTTTATTTTAGTGAAGTAGTAATGAACTAAGTCGAATGCGGGCACCATATATGTCAGGAAATCTATTTAACTTGAATGAAATGATTGCTTACATACGTGCAAGTTGTATTCCGATACTTTCCGTGCCTTAAAGCCTAACGAGATTTACTTATTCTTTTATTAAATCGTATAAACACAAATGGTATCAAAGTAACATCTCACAATAAAACTGAATGGATGAATGGATTGCTGTCATTTTCGTGGGCAAAATCGTCAAAATAGTCATTTGATCACAATGGAAAATTAAATTAACGTATTCAAAAATAATATGATAGAAATTTTACATACGCATGATAAAAATATGAACCTACTACGGCGTTTCAAAAGCTCGAGAATATTTTTACCAAAGGTCAGGATGGTCAATGAGCGCACTCAAAAGTTAAAATCGACTCATTGGTCGACCCTTTTTTCAAATAGACTCAAATTTTGAGCGGACCGCCACTGCTTGAGTCCGCTTAGGAGTGAGTTGACTTAAGATTTCAATCCGCTCAACATTTGAGGATTACACCAATGTCATTGGACTTCTTCAAAAAGCCTCCAAAAAACTCCAATCGTATCGAAAATCACTCCGGTCGCGATTATGGTTTTAGGCACATTCAAAACCTACAAATTACAAGATGGAGATGGCATTTTTCCTGCCCATCTGCAACAAAGACTGGAGAAATTGATACCATTGCTGGCGGGTCAGGCTACTCATCAAAGAACACCCTCTTAAACACACCAGGATTCGCCACAGCAGAAGGTGTACATGAGAAAGTTTCCCTTCATTGGGACTCAAAAGTAGTAAATGACTGTTTTTTTCCTCTTTGTTTTTAATTACTGAATATTTTGGAAAATGTATAGCGGAAACAAAAACATTTTAATGTTTCCATTCTGCCCTCGTAGCTACAGAATCAAATGACTGACTTGTTCACTCAAATACATTTCATTGTGGCTTTCAGAGGCAGAAGGCAGAGCGCCTCGGGATGCTTGATATTTGCTCCAAACATGCATATACCTGATTTGGCTAATTTCATCCTGTACTCCACTTGCTTGTTTAATAAGCAACTCTTGTAAACAAAAAATGGGTGAGTACGTTTTTTGAGATCGTTATTTTTACATTATTACCTCTGCTTGCTTTTCTGCGATGACATTCTTGGACTGTAAGAGCAGCACACTTTTCATGTTCACAACCATTTTGAAAATATGCACATGTTTTATTTTTCATACTTAAACTAACAAACATGACTTTCCGGCTTGTGAAAATTTAATTAAATATGTCCCGGTGACCATCAGCGCCATACGGGCGAGGATATGGCTTTATATCCTGGACAGGTTCAACCTGATGTGAGAGAAGGAAGATAATCTAATTCACAAAATCTATGGTAATGGGAGATAATAAAGAAAGGGTAGAGATATCTGCGGTTGTGCGGATATCGTTTACGAAGAGGGCAGTCGCTTCAGCTAGGGCCAAATCCTCCTCCCAATAGAAGCCAGGGCAATCGAGAAAACCTGCAATACAAAGCGAGCATCCCCAATCTCCGCAAAGAAAAGGATAAAATATTCGTGGGTGCCTCTAGAGGGGCCCAAAAGTATTGTGGACCGAGTAGTGGAACCCACGTCACCCAGAAACCAGGGCACGGCTTTCGATGGTTGGGGGTTATATGAAAGTATCATCCGACCCATTGTTTACCACGGGACTGGTGTGTGGTGGAAAGCCTTGGAAATAAAACGCAATTGTAGGATCTTAGAAAGAGTATAACGCTTGTGTTTACTTGGCATATCTGGAACGCAGAGCTCAACGAGTACACGGGCGTGGAGATTATCCTCAACATCTCACCCATAGCATTTCACGTCAAAAAGGTAGCAGCGTCTACGGCTCTGAGACTGCATCTTAACAGCTGATAAATGCACGCGGGATCGCCCGTAACTGGTGAGGCTATTATATGTGTGTTACGGGCTACGGCCCCTACTTTTGATATGGACAAAAATCACTTACCTCATACCGTAATCCCTCCATTGACAGTTTTGTCCGCCCTCCCCTACGGGGATGGCCACTAAATGTTTACTTTGGCGTATCGCGAACAAGCGTGGACAAACGACCAACATCGGCAATTGTAGGACGTGATGGAGACCACGAGAAAGACAAGGTTCTGCTCTACCGCAGAACTATTGCAACTAAACAAGGAAACTTTAGGAATGCTGATATCTCGGCATCGGCTGCAAGACCTCCGTACTCTTATTTCTTCATAATACTGAATCGATTCTTCCAGCACTGATCTGCAATGTATG
>QYTT01089982.1:12703-23458 GCA_006980735.1 Dasypogon diadema
CAACGAAAGTGTTTGAGTTTGTTAATTTTTTTTTTAATAAAAATTATTTGAAAGCACAAAGAAAAAGCTGAATTATTGTATGAAAAATGTTATTTTCCGGGTAAAATTATTCAATTTTTCTCGTAGTTTTCCACACGTTTTCTTATTGCTGCGTGCATACAGCATGGCCCACCTTTCCTTGTTAAGTTTTTCGCAAGTTCTAATTTAACATATTTAGTTCAGATTTTTGGCATATACAATTCAATGCAATCTTTACTCGCATGAGGTTTTCATTTGTCATTATTTAAAATGCAACTACGTCGATTTATTCACATATCTAATATCTTGACATTTGGTTCACTACTTAAGGCTAAAAATAGCACCTTGGTCTGTTCCAGGAATCGCAGGAAGGGAATTTCTTATTAACCGCTTTGCTTGGAAATTAATCCACGAAAACGAGAGCTATAAGTGTTTATTTAATTTTCCAGTAATTAAGTAAGGGGTTCTGTGTTCATGTGTTCTGATTCTTATACCATGCCTCACTTTTTTTCTTGTTCTTGTTCTTTTCTTGAGGTAACAGTTTTGACCTGATCATATACAGCCGTTCTTTTCAACAGAAGATGTTGGATACTTGAGTTGTCCTTGGTTTTCCCCAGCCAATAGGTCAAAATCGGAAGAGTGGGAGCATATATGGTAGTTCATTTCTGAATTAGAAGTACTATATAGAGTTTCTTCTTAAAACACCTTGTTCTTGTAATAAATCTTCATTTATTTGTTGTGCGAATTATCGATATATATTCTGCTTTTTCATGTTAAAATACGATCAACTCCATAGATTCAGATTTAATGGAAATAGTTGTGAAGAGAATTTAATGTTTCCACACAATTTAAATATAGAGGTTATTTGGAATTAGCGGTACTAAGGGCCTATTCCAATCCAAGTCTTCGTCATCAAGTCAATGACAGATTTGACTTCATGAAAATTATGAATACCTTTTAGTAAGAAATCACAAAAAATGTAACTTAATTTTTTATTTAGAATAAATTAACAACCTATATAATTAAAAAAGTGTATACTTAATTTTCATCAATTTCACTCTAGTATTCACATGGGTCTTAGGGCCGATTCTAATCCAAGTCTTCGTCTTCATCTCGTTATAACAATTTGTGACGTCAGACCGAGACAACTTGGAGCTCGGCTAGTTTGTATAACACTTAATCAAGTCAGTCTTTAAATTGACTTCATGCAAATTATGAACAGATTTTATTCAAGAAAACGTCGTATAATCTTTTGTATTATTTTTTATATACCATAAGCTAATACCTTTTACAATTAAAATCAAATGGTTCGAAACAAAAATAATGTGTAATTTCCATTCCATCAATTCCTGCACTTTAGGCACTTTAGTCTTAATCATGAAAAGATGAACGAAATGTCAAAAATCAAGCAAAGCAAGCCAGTAGAAACAAGCTTGCTTGATGTTCTTGTCGATCTGACGTCACTAATTGTTATAACGAGACGAAGACGAAGTCGAAGACTTGGATTGGAATAGGCCCTAAGGTTAAGATCTCATAATGGTCATTGCTTGCACTCCTGTTTTTACTGATCATAATACCACTTTCATGCGGCTCTGAGCATAGTCCAGTGCATATCATTAGAACCATAAGTGATAAAGTGATAAAAAGGACGCGATTAGCATAATATAACAGTTGATAATTAGGGCGATTACATTCACCTAGTATGTATTTAACGATTGCAGTAGTTTTATCTGTAGGTTTAGAAAACTTACATTTTAACCTGTCGCAAAATAACATTCAGTTTTCCTGTTTAAAACTATTCGGGATCGAGCATAATCCTTTCAATATGACTATTGAATAAATACATACATGTATTGGAATATAAAAAAAGCTATCAGGGACTTTTGGCATATATGTAATTTAAAATAAAATGCCGCAGATATTATATACATAACCCTTGCTTACTTCACAGAATGATTCCATACCAAACAAATTTGAATATTTCTTTTAAGTTGTAGTGTATCATTTTCTTGTAGTATTTCTTTTCCAGAATCTAACTGAACCTAAAAGAATCTGAATCATCTGAATCATGAACTGGAGAATTATACCTATTTTCGATATAAAAAATTTGTGAAACGGATTTAATGAATTTACAGTGGCTCAAACCAATAATCGGGCAAAGTTTACACTAAGTAAAACACAAGATCTTGCAACACTTGCAAAACTAACGGATTTTTCTAGAAATTCTTGTGAATCCAGATCCGTCGCTGTAAGTATTCCATGTTTGCATTCAGTTGATGTTTGGTTGTGAGTGCAACGAGTTGTAATTCAAAATGAAATTCGAGAGTTAGTGAGTTATGGAGAACGACAATTGGTACGGGAAATGGGAGACATGGTTGGAAGAAATCATTGAACTGTTCAAGACATAGTTAAAAGATATCGCAATGAAAATAGAATAAAAAGCAAAAACAGATAAGTATAATAATAATAAATGATCGAGAAGAACGGCGTCTTATAAAAGAAGTGCAAGAAAACTCTTTCAAATCAGCCAGAGAATTGAAGAATTTTATGTAAGATTACATAGAAAAGGATGTCTGTGTTGAAACTGTGCGAAACGTTTTAAAAAAACAGTAGCCGTAGGAGAATTTCTAGGAAGAAGCCAGTTATAAGCCCAATGAATAAAAAACTTCGACTAAAATTTTCGATGGAATAAAAGGAGACTAACTAATTAATTGTTTTAACTATTAATTGTTTTGATTATGCCTAATAGGTTTTATTTACCGATGAGAGTAAGTTTCACTTACATGGATCGGAAGGGAGGTTCTATGTGTGGCGAAAACCCAACACCGAATTCGATAAAAACAAATACCCGGGCTGCTGTAAAATATGGAGGGGTGTCTGTGATGATTTGGGCATGCATGTCAAGAGCGGAAGTAGACGATTTGCATTTTATTAAATTTCAAATGGACATAATTTTTTATCTCAACATTCTCAAAAATTGGACATTTTACAGCACTTTGCTTTTTATCAAGATAGCGATCCGAAGATATTTCGGAGGTCGGAAAGTTTTGGCTTATATATAACTGCTCCAAACTACAGCAAACACCTGCCCAGTCACCAGGCACTTGCAAAGAGTCTATACAACATAACATTTAATAATTTAAGTCAGTTAAAAGAAGCATTAAAGAATTTATGAGATAATATCGAACCATAATATTGTCAAAATCTCGTCAGATCAATGCCAAAAAGAATTGAAGCTGTAATAGAGTCAAAAAGATTTTCCACCCAATACTAAATTAGTATACTTTTCCACAATTTGTTATTTTTTTATTTTTTCTTATTATTCGTTTGAAAATCATTTGTTATTTTCTTTGATTTTTTTTCATATGATTTGGAGAATGTATAATTCTTAAATATATTTTCAAAATATAGGAAAAAAGTGAAAAGTGAGCTATATATCAACAAAGTCGTGTTATTCATTCTCTATATATCTTGTGTTTTACTTAAGTGTTAACCTTGTCCGATTATTCATTTGAACCACTGTACATGTTATTACCAATTCAAAACCATGAAATTTCTCTGCAACATTCTTGTAATTTCATTATTAGAACACAACTTGTTAGTAGAATCACTAGTATCTAAATCATTAAAATCATCTATCAGATCTGCAGCATAATCATTTCGACTAAAGAAAACTATGTGAGAAAACTTGATTTCCAGATATAAAGAATACAACCATTTGTGCTCGTAACTTTTAGTACTGGTTGCCGACTTTTTTGACTAGACACAATAATAGATTTTTCGTGTCAGGACTGTCATCCGTGAGTTATGGATTCCCCTCATTTTCTAATGTATATTTTTTCCAGTTTAATTGTCTTCCAGTCATAAAATCAACAACTTCTCAAACGAAATCAATGGGATCCATGTAATGATTATGCGTTACCAGCATATTACCAATAAATATTATCTGATTATCAAAGGGATCATCAATGAACATCAGACAGAGTAGCTTATAATTAGTCTGATGATAACACTGTATTTGTCCTTCGAACTTTCGACCTTAATTTAGTATGGTACTTCAAGATTAGGTTTCAATGTCTACTGGAGCTTATTTCTTAATTAAGGGTGGAATCGAGAACAAAGAACCCCATAGTTCAGTTATTTAGATTAAGATTACATCCTTTCTTCTCAAAATATAGGTACATAAATTGTGGTGTTAAAGATTATGCATCACAGGCATTAAGATAGGTGTTAACAACACTTTAGAGGACTTTGCCAAAGAAATGAATAAAAAACATCCATAAGAATCACGAAATCGTTTTCTTTGTCATGTTTGTCAATTTGTGTATGTTATAAGAAGTAATGGCGTGAATTCTAAAATCTTAAAAGAATGAAATTAGAATGCGCCGTGACATTATAAAACCGTACAGTCATGAACTTAATGGCATTCTAGATAGACTCATTTTGTCACACAATTTCTTTTGAGAAGGTTTATAGAAAGTTCATCTCAATTCCACCTCAAGGCCTTCCCATTGAAAACCCTTTCAGCCACTAGCCTCCATCAATGACAATGAGACAAGTCCTATTCAAACAGGATTAGTCGTCTTATTGTCCTGGCCGTAGTGAAGTTGCCGTCACGTCGTTTCCCCCATTTTGGAATTGTATCGAGTCTAAAAAGCTCCCATCTCCATATTAGCTGCTGTCGTTAAGGCAATATCATCACAATTGACTTGAAAAGTGGAAGAGTGGTGGTAATCGATAAAAGTTTTATCTGAATATCTTCCAGTGAATATGTAGATTTGATTCTTTCTGGCGGCAACAATATCACCACAGAAGCTCCTATAATAGGTTAGGAAGCCCCCGTATCAATTCTGGGCAACCAATTTGTAATTCAGAATTGGAAATTCCTTCGCAATTTCCTATTGCCTCATCCTTTTTACCTATCTTCGGGCTGAATTTTAATAGGTCCCATTGGCACATCTTACTTAGCACAATCAAACGGCGGCGTTGACTTCAGGAAATAGTGAGATCGATGACCCGTTCGATGCATTTGAGCACTATGGCCACTCTCTGTTAACGAAAGTGCACTTCAGGTGAATTTATACTGCACTAACAAGATAATCAGCGAATTGATCGAATAGATAATTCCAAACAGGAAGTCTGCCGATAGGCTATTCCGCCTCTTGTCAACAGCAGTAAGTGCAACATGTTTACATAGAAAGAAAGTGACGTTCTTTGCACCCTGATTGCCTGCCCAGCAGAATCTTAAGACACTATTGTAAAATAAGAAAGTATAAAAAGGTGTTTTATATCTGTCCAGTGCAAGCTAACCCAAGCAGAGGTGTTCTAATAAAGTTTGCGCTCAGAGGATACATCTCCAGTGAACATTTCAACTAAATTATGTTGAGAGGTGAAATTACTCTTAAACTGTTGTCAAATCTTATTTTATTTTGCTCCGACTTTTCTGAGTCAAAGTTTACAAATTCTGGTGGAAGTAATTTATCGCACGTAATAATTCTGTTTTATTCTTTTCAGCACGTTATTAATTTTTATTAAGTGAACTGATACCGTTTTCAAAGTATTTATAGAACAAATTTCGAGCTCCAGCAAACTTTGATGAAATTTTTAGTAGCTGAAGCACACTCGCATGGATGATTTTGTGGACGCGCACAAAACCACAATGAAGACAGGCTCGTTAATTAGATTTATAAAACGATCTGGTTAAGAACTTTTGCTTTTCGATTTTCGCTACGTCTCATCAGAAACATATAAATCGCCTGTGGCATAACTGACTATCCAAAATTATCTATTTTCGAAATATAAAACAGATCTGACAGAATTAATTTTGTAATGCTTCTCGTTTGGTAGATTCTTTACAGAAATTAAGTTGTAATGTTTTGTATTTATTCAACAAACTTGATATATATTTTTTTTAAATTGCTATTATTTTGTCATGGATATTAATTAATTATTAATAACCTTTTTACAGTGCAGAATTAATGACAATAAAAATTAAATTAGAAAATGTACTTAAGGAAAAGTTTAAGTTAGTCTAAAATTCAATAACATTAAAAAAGAAAAAGGTCTATTAAATTTAATCTACATATTATAGTAAAGAATTCAATAAAGTTATGGCCAAAAGAAAAAAGGCACAATCTTAACACTGAAGTACTCATGTACGCGAGTTATAGTGAGATTGTTTAAAAACAAGACAAGATATTGAAAATAGGTTTGAAGCGAAAAAGAGAAAAATAGAGCTTCTCAGTTCAAACATATATTGTACTGCAGAATTATGTACAATTTGTAGTTTCTTAAAAGATACGCTACGCTGTCTATTTGACCAAAATTCTCATAAACATATGTTAAGATAAGTGAGATACATGTCCTGACAAGATCTAAGTGAGTGTAACTGGGTATGAGTTCCATGGATTTTATCAACAAGACTGTTGACACCACTGTTTCATGACAGTTCGCTGTTGATAAGAATGCCCAAATTTTTAACAACTTTTAAATATGTAATAATCATATTCTCAAAAATTAGTGGTGTTACTGGGGAACTAAGGAATTGCCTTTTTAGATTTGTAATTTAATGTTGAAAATTCAAGTCTGACTTGCTCAAACGTAAATTCTCTATTTTAGGTCAAAACTTTTGTAGCTTCCATTAATGTTGCGAAGCTGATTATTTTTAAACCCCGACGCAAAAAGAGGGGTGTTATAAGTTTGACGTGTCTGTCTGTGTGTCTGTCTGTCTGTGGCATCATAGCTCCCGAACGGATGAAGCGATTTCAATTTAGTTTTTTTTGTATTAAAGGTGACTTATCTGCGAGTGTTCTTAGACATGTTTGATGAAAATCGGTTGAGCCGTTTAAAAGTTGTAGGGGGTGAAAGTGGGGAAGAATAACCGAATGTCTGCAAATATAGTAGTAGTGGGAAAATTGGGATATGGAAATCCGATTGTCAAGTGAGAGTTTTTTACTTTTTAAAGGGAACTTAGGTTTTTTTGTCGGGGGTTTTTTAAATTTTAAATTTAATTTTATATGCATGAAAGTACAACTCATAAGGATTACATTACAAAAAAAATCCCGAAAAAATCTTCTATGAATCTAAAAAAAAGTGTTAAAACCGATCCGATCGAAAATTTTCAAAAACCCATTAAAAAATCATAACTAGAAAACTACGCGGCACATATATGGGGGTGATTCGGATCAATGTGAGGCACCTACATTTTACTTTTGCACGTCTCCGGCCACCCTGTATAACTTAAGGTGGCATTGGCAAATAATTCATGCAATTAAGTTTTTTTAATGAAATGAATGACTTGACCTCCAGGCAGGGCTTTTCTTTGTTATTGTGAAATTTGTGGGGCATAATCATGAAAACAAAAACTAAGAAACGGCTGGCAAGACGTCAAAAGTGTAACACTTATTTAACACAAAGGAATTTTTCCACCACAAATGTAAATAACAAATGTAGTATTAAAAATAAGAAGCTGTGAACGAAAGGCAGACAAATTCCTTAATCTAGAAACTTAAAATCATATTTATATATAGTTTAGCGACTATAATAGCTGCGTTTTTTTGCTATAAGATCCAGATCTGTAACGTTCGCAATTTTATTGGAATTAGTTTTATACGTTGGCAGTACCAATAATGATTGTCAAGTTGATAGCTGCTAATTGTAAGGCGTTAGTTTATTATGCCGTAGATAATAAATTACAATTTTCAAACGCGTAAATTTTACTTGTTTTTTTTATTCTTTACAATCATTTTTATTCTTTACAATTTATATTATGCGTAAGTTTGACAACAAGTAGTACCAACATCGATTAGAAAATGTACCTGTATGTGAGAATAAGTACTAATTTTCAGATCTTTAAAGCTCCAGATCCAAGATGTGTATAAAGGTCGGGATCTTGTGTTGTTGTTGCAAGTACGTGTCTAATTGGGATCCGGGCCTTGAGATCTGTACGGATCTTATGAAACTGTGTCTTTGAAATGTAATAAAATATGGAGAGAATAGGTGTGACACTATGAATTACTGTACCGGGTAACACCAATGCTAGGAATGCCACTGCGTAGAGATTTTTTTTAAGGTATTGCCTAAGCTTAGAGGACAACCCTATGATGCACACAGCACAGCTTAGGCTTAGGAAATTTTATCCCAACAAATGTTGCAAGTGAGCCACAATTTTTGGCATGAAATTATTACTGTGTAACACAAGCACAATTCTTTTCAGTAGAATTACCTCAACCACTGGTACCCAGATAAATCGCCGTGTCCTGTGCGGGATTTAAACCCACGTCAACAGGGGAGAAAATCAGTATACGTGCGCCACAGCCCGCTTGACCACCGGCGTGCGTGGATATCTAAAATGGAACATCCATTAAAGCACTTTCAGCTAAAAATTGCCATATTTAGTGGATTGATATATATTTTAAAAGCGTTTCACTTAGAATTGTACATCTTTACGACAAGACAACTTTATAGTTTAGCCTTCTTGACGAATTTATTCCATAAATATTTCCTCAACTTTTCTAGTTAATTTCATATAACAACATATACCCTTGGTACCGCGAACAACTTGTGCAGCACGACGACGTCTCACTAGCGATTTTATATTATTTTTGTCGCAATTCAGTTTAGCTTTATAACTTTTAACTTTCTCTTGGCTCTTACTTCTGAGATTCAAAGCTAAACTTTCAGCTTGTGTAAGATAAAAATCTAAACCGAGTTAAGTTCCATTCACAACTTTCTTAGAAGTTTCTACTTGAAGTTAATTAGCTACGAGTAAATAATTTCCTTAATTTTCTCAACTTAACTAAGTATTACAGCACTACACAATTTTGCAGCTTTGGGATATATGACGATTCATTCAATCGTACGTTGAAACCCGAAATTCTAATATTCTATAATTTCCTCCTGGTCCCTTAAATTTCATTCTGCAAGATTGTTTGTAATAAAATTGTTCTGTTTTGAATTGCAAAACGTACCTAATAAATCAACATTTCAATTGTGCTGAAGATCATTGAAAGTGTTTTATTAGTGTGAAATCAATACTTTATTATGTAAATTGATTATCACGTCTCTGTTTCAGTCAGCAGTACAATACATATTGTCTCCCTTTTAGTTAAGCGCTTAGTTCCTGATTCAAAGATCAATCATTAAGTGGAGAAGATAATAGCATCTCAGTAGAATTATGCAATTTTAAGAGTGCATATGTAATAAAAGAAAGGATTAACAGAAGTATTATAAGAGAGTTATTTCCTCATAAAAAAGTACGCTATTTTTTCAGGGTAATCTGAATGTGTATGAGCATGAATTTATGAATTTATAAATTTTCAACATTTGTTAATGTATATATTTTGAAAAAGTATTTATTTATTTTTAATAAGAGCAATAATTAGACCCAACCCTATTGGGGCGTGTGGCATTCCTCGAATATTCTCAAAATTGCTTCTGCTGGCAGGAATATGAAATACCATAGATGATATACAAATTCAGAAGCACTTTAACGATTTTAAAATTTGTAACCAAACAAAATGAGGCAACCGAAATCTTGGCTGCGCCCGGTCTGTACGATGTTTTGTGAGATTGTGCTTTACTTTTCAGCTGCCCATTGTATGTTGGTTATCATTAACAAGATTTCCATGCAATACATATAGCCTTATATAATGATTATGTCTTCTTTTTTATAGAAGATTTTGTCCCTGAGGCAATGTTGGGTCAATTAACAACTAAGGATTAAATCCCTATTTTTAATTGTGATTCACAATCACAACTAGTTAATTTTAATTCGGAGTTCACAATTAATAATTGATTAATTGTTTTCACAACTATAATAATAAATTAATTCTTAATTGTACCTACAATTGAGTTTATACTTGCAATATTTATCAATCACTATTGGTAACAATTGACAATTAATTTATATAAACCCAACAACATGTGCTGGCGTGTGCGCTTCCGGAATGAGAGTGTATGTGTTCATAATAATCCAGCAAATCACAAATTCATTCATAATGTCCACACATTGTCCGCAGGTGAAATGCATTTATCTCGCAATGTATTGAAAATGAATTCCTAAGGCATTTAGAAACGTATTCATAGTGTAAATGTATTTCTACAAGATACGCCATGCCTTATGGAAAGCGTTAGGGAAATATTACAAAATCTATACAGATGAATGTTTCCAAGGAGGTAAATGATGCTTTTTTTATTCATACTAGGACCGCCCGGTGGTCGAAATTCGACCATAAAAAATTGAACTTTATTTGAACAGAAAATAATTGAATTTTTATTCATTAAAAGTTATAAAATTGTAAATGGCATGTCGAACTGTCAACTATATGCAAAACATTAAAAGTTTCTTTTCTTTTTAGTAAATTAAAATCAAAATGCATTTGACAATTTTTTCTGGATTAAAAATTCGATTGAATGTTTTTAAGTTATAGCTAAAACACCACGACTATAACGATGATAGTCTTAATGTACGACTAATGTTGCTTCATCAAGATCAATTTTAATATGGACCTCAACCATTATTTCCAAAACGAATTCGAAATCAAGCCGATGGGCATATGTTTCCAAATACGCTTGTTTGAACTGTTCCACTGTTGCGCCAGTTTCTTTAAACGAACCCAGTAGTTTCTTAATATTTTCCTTGGTTTCCGCTTTAATAACAGCATAAAGGATTTTATCTGTGCATTCGCATCTAAGGAAAAGGTACAAAAGAATTAAAATAAGATACTTAAACAAAAA
>QYTT01089985.1:1792-12096 GCA_006980735.1 Dasypogon diadema
GATTTAATTTAATTTTCATGAAAATTCCTCTTCAAATTCTGTAAATCTCATTTATGTTCACTTTGTGAATAATGGTTACCAATTTCATAATTATTACAATATTACACTCTCTTGTTTTCAGTAGAGAAAATTTTATAGGTGAGGTTAAATGGGCTCTTATCATCCTAGAATCCCACTTCGAAAAAGGATACATTTGTAAATATGCGTTATCATTTTGAAGTTCAGGTGATATAATAATTGGAAAGTGCAAACAATTTTCCTCCTCATTTATATTCCAATTCATGAAGATGATAGGTACTTAAGACTTCTAGGATTCTTTGAAAGGATTTCGTTTAAGTAACATAACAATAACTTTTCAATTACAATTAGAATTACGCACTGCATACATCAAGCTGGAATATTCCATACTTCGAAGGGAGAGTAGGTTTAATAAATGATGTCTTTTGGAAAATCCTTTTCCACAGTCATCTCCCAAGAGGTGATGGCAATGCAATGTGCAACAAGTAGCTATACTTTGCTCACATTTAAATCTGACTTAGGTATTAAATTCACACACGTAAAATGTACAGATTTGGAGAATTCAAAATTTATTATATATTGCATTTAAAGATCTAAATAAGTGTATTTAGATTAGGATCACTAAACAATGAATGTATAGGACATCATGTCATAGGATATAAATTAGAAGGTGAAATCTATAGAATGTAATGTTAAGTACTAGGAAAATTAACTAGCATCCGAAGATGCTGAGAAGAAAATTTTGTACAATAGTCAGAGTAGAATATTACCAAAATTGAAATATAAAATTACGGATTTAGTGCCATCTAGTGACTCACGGGTAAAACGCCAGGGCACAGGAGCCTTTTCCGGAAAATTTGAAGACGAGGTGTGGTCAAAGGCAGGCAGGAGGAGCTAGCTCTTTCTTTTCGGGTCTCGAGTGCGGAAGCGTTAACTTCAGAAGTTAAAGGTGACGAGATCGATAAAATGCCAAACTAGCATAGTCATTAAATTCAAAACAAAATAATAAAAGAGAAAAACGAGTGATTAAAAGAAAGTTGTTAGAACATAAAATATCTGAAGTTGAAATAACACGCTACGGAGTTAACCGCAAAAATCCAGCAGCTGAACGTGATGCCCAAAAGAGAGGAGGAACGTTCCGAAGAGCGAAGATCACTACCAGCCTTCAGCCTTCGTTGGATCTCCAACCTGGTCGATGAGGATGCCGCCCTCCATCTTGCCATCATCAGCCCCTTTAGATAAGTATGTCGTTATTAGCAATAGTTGTAAAATGAATTAGAAATTTGAATGTTCGATGCATGAAATCCCAAGTAACAAAATTTTTTTGATCATTTCATTGCTCGTGCCTTAGATTTCAGTTCTATTTGCTTTAATGCAACCCTCCTTTTGTAAAGTAATTCCCCTAGGCAGGGGTAGGTTGCACTATACCAATGAAATTATTTCTGTAATTTCGAGTAGTCCAGTCAAAATTGGGAATTTTGAAAAAGTAATTTCTAAAACATGGGGCCGGTATTCAAGGTAAATGTTGTGCGCACAGAGTACTGGTGCCTAGAATGTAAATTTTCAATATCACAAAACAATGGGTGCATTCATAACAATAAGCGGCATTTAGCGGCTAGCCAACATTTTCGGCTTACTTGTTATGAACGCAAGAGATAACTCATCCACTAACTTAGCCTTTGTCAAATTTCTTCAGCCCAAGAATTTGAGGCTAATTAAGCCACTGAGCTTAAGCCTATCAGCTTATCTATTAGTCTAGGCTAACAGCGGCTACGAGTTATGAATGCACCCAATAATTTTTAGTTTCAGTCTAGTTTTGAACTTATCAAAAACTTAACTTATTAATAGGATAAATTGTAGCTCTAAAGTAATTCAAGTTGTAGTAATTAAATAATAATAATTGTAGTAAATAATTCAAAATATATTTATTAAAAATAATATTTTGAAACAATTAAGATTAGTAACATACAGTTTCTTTTAATTTTGATCAAAAATATAAAAAATAAGATTAAATTGAAGTAAAAAATAAAAATATAAATAATTATTAAAAACAACAAATTTACAAACCCATCTAAATTTTCGTAACGATACACTGTAAGTACGAAATAATAATTTACTGCATGCGTCATAGGAGAATTTGTATAAATATTCAGTAAATCACATTTATTTAACTATTTACTTGAATTCGCTATACAAATTGTGAAGCTTGAATAGACATCTCAATTGATATTGGTCCTTCGAGCCGGATATAATCTCGCAACCTGCAAATACAGTAGATTAGTACAAGAAACTACTCCCGCTGATGTTATATCTTTGAGATATTCTGTATGTTATTACTTTAAGTACAGAATTAGTCGCGATCGCAATAACATTATCATCTAGTTACAATTTTATGTTATTTGAATTGTGCCAACTCTAATTTTAAACTAATCTTGGCACAGCTTAAGCGACACGGTGACTTTCGTAGCTCTACCGACATAGTTTCCCACGTAAAAGGTTCGCAATTTTCTTCTTAGCTCTAAATCACTTTACAGTTATTCCCTGAATGGCATACAAATCTCCGAACAATTTAACTTCTTCCAAATTTAGTGCTTAACGCGTTGCAAAATTTCAGGGGCCATGCAACAATAGCAGTAATTGCACTCTACAATTTCCATTCACACTTAACCCTCTAACAAGCAATCAGCGAACACGTAAACTGCGTTAAGCGCGGCTTTGTATCTGCGACGATCCGACCAACGTAGATTGAGATCTCATCCCCATATAAAGCGGAGCTCTCCACTTTTGGTCAATTTCATCTCAGACAAGGCATAGCACCTGAATGCAAAGGCGATTGCTGCAGAATTTCTTAAAACGGCGAATTGAATCCGCCGACATGGCAGGCCAACACTTGCTGCGTGTAAAAATTTAAGTAATTTAAGTAATTCGCGCGTAATTTAGAGCAACAAAAAGCGACAACAGCGACGAGTGCAGCGACCAGCAAGGTGCTGAGGATCTCAACGATAGCCACGAAGGCACGAATGTGCTTTCTATTTTGTGCAATGCTCCTCGATCAAGCACTCTATGGCATTTCCAGATACCCTCGAACGATAATTTACCGACATTCCAGAGGGCATTTGTTCTGCTCCTCATCCGGACTTGGGGACAGAATTGCGAGCTCATGTTCAGGGAGCAGCAGCACCAGTAACAAAAAAGTGTTGTTAAACAGCAAAAATCAATTTTCCTGTCGACCATCAATCACAGGCTTATGGTCAAGCAGGCCGACCAGAGGGAATTTAGCTACCATCTCTGTCCGGTGGAGCCCCAGTTTCTTGGCTACTTATCTGAACGCGCAGGGTCGTGACGAATTATATGATGGAGAACAAACGGTTGATCATGATCACCTCTACAGATGATGATGGTGTTGTGCACGCAAAGTGGAAATTGATATGTCATCGAGTGGCGGTGAAAAAGTCGCAACCGTAGGGAAACGAGCCCCGAGTGTCACTCGATATTCCACTCGAGGGAATGTCACATATAATAGCAAATAGGACCGAAATTATTGCAATAAATTTAATTTACGAACAGTGACAGGGACATGAAAATTGCCCCAGAGAATCTGTCTTGCGCACCATGCAGTTTTCTAGGTTCGTCTGAGTCTAGATTGCTGCCCATGGACCAATTTGTTCAGCTGACAAAGATAATTATCCCCTGGACGACATATAGATCCGATGATTGACTGACAACTGCTGCTTGCTCCCGCTGAGAAAGCGAATATTCAGCTGTCGCATAATAAAATTATCCACGGGAATGTTGAATCCCAGTTTTCATCGGAATATTATTGCGATCGTGATTGATAGGGGAATTTTTTTCGAAAGAGATTCAAACAAAATTGCCTGGTATCAGTCACGTTGACTTTTGTGGACTGAGTGCTGAGAGTTACGATAGCAAACCCGGCTAGATTTCTTGCCAACTGTTTTATATCTAAGTAGTTCTTTGAAGTGGTTCATTCTTAACTTTTCGTAGTTCTAAAATCATATGAGCAGTAAGCCTTATGATGTGCAATAAGCCCTTCTGCTTCTACAACGTGGTATTCTCGTAGTGAGATTTGTATGTAACGCGTAAAAGTAGGCAACTATCGATAGTTGTCAGCAATATATCGATATTCTGCCGCTCTGAGCCTATCGATAGTAGATTTTGACTATCGATAGTTGGGTGTGATTTTGAAAGGTCAAAATTTTGTTGATCCAATTGTTTTAAATATGTATACGGCGTTTCAATTTAGAATATGCCATTCATGGATCAGTTTCATAGTGAAGCAGGTTGCCAATATCACTGTGAAGGGAATGTTTTATTTAGTAACGCCGCAACTAACAGAGACAATAAAATATTAACCCTCCTGGGTCTTTTTGGGCGCAAGAGGAATTTTGAGCTCAAATGTCTTCGAAATAAAGAGTGGGCGGGGTCTGGTTCTACTCTCTATACACCCGGCTGAATACTGGCGACTTCAAGAAAAAGTAAAATTTTTTTAATGCTCCTTTGTTCAGACCTTTTTCCTAGAATGGATTCATTTCCGTATTTAGAGAAAAATTACCTTTTTAGATTAAAATAGTTCACAGCGGTGACATTAAAAAAATAAAAGTGCAGACTCTCTAAACGGTAGTAAAAAACGAGATATACCTACATACAATTCAATTACAAAACGCATTAAGAAGGATTAGAGAAGAAGGCTTATCAATAAGAAAAGCTAGCAGGGAATACAATACACCACAAGATATTTTGCACGGTAAAGTTCATTGTAGAACAAAAGAAGATCTTAGAAAAATGGGTCCTAATATCATTTTAACTCTACAAGAAGAAAGCGACTTGTTAGTTGGATATAAAATTTAGCTAGATGTGGTTTTCCGTAAACTCCAAGTAATTTGCTTGATGCAGCCCAAAGAATAATTACGGAGATAGAGAAAACAATCTATTTAAAGAAGGTAGACCTGGTAAGAAGTGGTATTATGCATTATTGATAAGACAACCAAAAATATCACTCGAACACCAAAGAGAATATCGACAGGGCGAGATGTTGTCACAGAAGAGATAATCCGAAAATAATGTGACGGTCTTCATGGCTATTTATAACTCGGAAATATTGAAGAAATCTCTGTTGATCCAATAACAATTTTAAACTAGGACGAGACACCGAAAACAGGTCGGGTTCTTGCTAAAAGAGAGGAAGGAAACATCTACCAAATAAATCGTGGCAAAAGAAAAAGAAATATTAAATTTTTCTGCCAATGGTCAAATATGAAATCCTTTGGTTGTGTTCCTATATCTAAGACCTCCCAAAATATTAATCGAAAGTATTCCGGATGATTGATTAAATAACTTTATTCATTATAATAAAATGATTATGATATCGAGTTTCCTTTCTAGCCCAGAAGGTGCACTTCTCAGCGAGGAGCCGAGAAATGTATTGAGACATATAAGTAATGTTAAAATAAAAAGTGTATTGTGTGTGCAAGACACACAACAGTTAGTGGTATTAGCGTCTATACAGAAGTTAAACGGCAGGATAACGACGTTTCTTCAGTCAGAAGTTGGTATGCAGAAGGGGGACGCTCCTCAAGTTGCGGTCATTGGGCCTGAAAGGCACCCCGGCACGGAGCATCGGAGATTCAATATGGGAATTCAGGAGCTGGTATATAAAATCCACTTCAGCAATCCTAAGTCGCTCCTCCAAGGAAATCATACCAAGGAGATTAAGTCGCTCACGATATGGTGCAAGGATCAAGGATTGTTCCATGGGAGGTCCCTTAGCACAAATCTAATGAACCTGCGTTGGACAGACTCAATGCGACCGATGTGTACTGCATAAGAAGGATTCCATACCTGGGATGCATGTTCAAGAAGCGATCGGACGAACAAGGTATATAGTGTTAGGGATACCCCACTATTGGGGAACTCCCTAGACCATCGCCGGAGTGAAACGTTTTAGCGGCGGGAATCTAAAATCCACCGGATTCAACAATAAGGGACACTGTCCTTAGTTCTAGGGCTGGGATCACTAACCCTGCTGCAGCAACAAACAACAATCGTGCAACTCCTTGCTAGATTTTAATTACAGCTCAAAGTATAGTTCGAATGAGGAGAGGACCCTTTTAATCACCTTTTAGTGAAAGGTGACTTTTTGCATTGTCCAAAATTTCTTTTCCTACAATTCCCCCCAATTCGGGGGGAATTGTAGGAAAAATTTAGATTATTTGAATGGCGTTACACGCAGACGGTAATGGTACGGTCTGGAAGCTATAGGTGAAAATTTTGAACTTGTGTCAAGTCAGCAGTTGGCCTGATCTTCAGGAAAAAGGTTATTAGGTTTTATGTAGTCTAACTCGTGTTATGCAAATTTTGTTTAGTTTGACTTTAGGTGGAAGGCTTATAAACTCTAACTCTAATGCTAACTAATTAAAGGGAGCGTCCAAATTCAGAGTTTTTATAATAAATAGACCATGATGATGTAAAATGGATGCTGGTGGAATTGACAATAAACAAGTAATATCCTTGAAATGAAGTTGCTGGCGATCTAGTTAGTAACCATTCGACTGAACCAAAATTTAAAATACATGGGGACTTGTAAGCTACCATAACAAGATGTTTTCCAGAGTTGTTCGAACCCATCGTCAATAAGAAAAATATGAATATCAATTTATTTTATATTATTACAATTCAAAGTTTTAAAGAGAATATCCACCCTGTAGATCACCTTGGTGTCGGACCAGATGCAGCCGATCTCCGCCAGCCGTTATACTGCCTAGCATTAATCTGGCATTAAAACAGCAGTTCTTTGGATCAGTTCTCCATGATCACTCTACTACCCAACACAACACAACAATTTGTATTGTTTATAAAAAATAAAGTCTGTGTGGTGAAAAAATTGTGTGATTTGTCGTTCTATCCAAACTCTGAGGCTCATTCTAACCACGGCGATCATGCACGTGATCCCGCCGCCTACCTATTCAATTCTGAAAGAAGTAAATTCCTCATTGACAGTTTCATCAGGGAAAATTTCATATATTTGATTATCCGTAGTATTATTAATTTGTCGGGAGTCGGATTCACTATAGCAGATATAATATCATTTCTAAAACGATCGTCTGAGTGCTTCATTTCATCAAAAATTTGACTACACTTTTGCCGTATTTTTTTAATCTTTTTAATTCATTTCCATTCTTCCAAAAAACGTAAGAAACAAACGAAGAAGTCATAGGTAACATGGCAAACCAGTAAAATTAGGCAATTAATATGCGACGGATGTAAACCTGCCGATCGACGTACAAGATCAGTCCTCACGGTCAGTGCCAACAGCAGTTTTACAAGTGGTTTTGATCTGTTTACGAGATCTTGGAGCCGGAGTTCACAGTTTTACGGTCGGTTCTCATTACGACTTGAAGTCTTTTTGGGGCTTTTTCATTCATTCCTCTCCTCCATTCAGCAAAATGGCAATGCCTGAAAGATGCGGCGCAACTCCATAACTACTGTTGGCACAGTGGTAATCCTCAAGGCGATTTCTCCGCTTTCGCTTCGTAAATTCAGTGACAAATTATGAAGGAAATTGATCGTTGATGGCACTGCTACTGGGCATGCCGTGGAGATAAAGTCCATGTCCTCTTGTATTTTATGGCATACTTGTGCTGCTTGTATGGTAGCCAACTTTCTCTTAATGGGACTCTTTGGCTTAATGAACTTCCCTAATCTAGAAGAAGGCGATAACGGTGTGAGATGAGAGGACGTTTCGAGGATTATCAGTTACGACTGGTGGTGCCGGATAACTTTACCCGCAAATCACAAGTGGGAATGAAAAGATTTCAGTGGCAGAAGTCAATCCAGTATAGAAGGAGCTGGGGTGGAGATTACGTGGCTGCTTTAGGTAACAACGAAGCTCCAATTAGTCTAATGTAATCCCAGTGGTGGCTTATCATAACGATGGCACTCAAAGGACTATTAATGGGCAGACAGGGCTGCGGTCAAGCTCTGATTGATTAAATGCGCACTGAATGTGTTTGGGTTATCGAAATTTGTTGCCGCTTTTTCAGGCTTAGGGTTTGTTTCGGTAGGTGTGGTTGTTCTCATTTCGGTGAGTTTTAATCACTTCTGTGCATTTGTACTGTGGCGCGTATTTGGATCAAGAACTTCCTGCGAGACTGTGTTTACAGAAATTCTGCTGATATCTACTAAAAACAGGAGTTGACTTGGTAGTTGGACTGGTATTAGACCCTCCTAGCCTTCTATATCGTAGATTACATAACTCCAGCGTAAGACACGAAAAGAACAGGGCTAAAAATTTAACAACTTTTCCGAGAAGTAGAAAGCACGTAAGGCTTATAAGTATTCCCTGAAGTAGTCAATAAATCTCGGTTTCTCTTCCCTTCCAACACAGTTCTGACATTGGAAACAGCTCTGAAAAGCGAAAGAATTAAGAACTCCTCAACTTCTTTTGAATTTATGAGTTAATTAGCATACTTTAACTTTTATCTAACGACGTTACAGGCAAAAGGGTGCTTTGCCACCGAACCCACCCCAACTGTGCTGGTAATCCAACGAAATCCAAAACTTTCTGGCAACTTTTTACGTCACGAAACCCTGGGATTGTGTCACAAACTATAGGAATATGCAAAACTCGGCAAACGGGTTATGCACGAAGACAACATGCGATGACATTACCTCAGTGCTCAGCCTCACCACCACCACCACCACCACCACGGCCGCCACAAAGGCAAAGAGACAAAAACAACTCTAATTGCATGAAATTAAAATTAATATACTGTCATCGCTTTATAGTTGAGTCCTTTAGTTCGTGCCAGCCAAGAGATGTCGCCACATATTAAAGGGTAATGTCACAAATTATTTTGGGACGGCAGAAAAACGAAGGTAAATGGGGAAATTAGCTCGTGTTTAATTTATACGAACGCGAGCAGATTTTATTTTGTTTATTTGTGGATTTTTGCGGGTATGTGACAACCGGCAGTCTGCGCGCTACTGTTCCATCAAATTAAAATTATATTGCGGAAACTGATTTCAGTTTAACTAGGCGACATCACGAATGCCTTTAAAAAACTCAATTCACAAGTTTTATTGTTCATTATTGCACAAAATTTGGTATTTGCAAGATATTCGTACTCTTTGATCCTTTCCGTAAGAATTTTAAATTTATGTGTGTTTTCCTACACTTTTCTATAAAAATAGAGGTTCAAAGTAAAATTAAAAAAAATTAGGAAGGATTTAAATTCACTATGACATATTCAGTTTATGCGGAGAATTGAAGGATATAAAGCCAAATTAACTGTATTTATACAAACTTCTGTAAAGTTGTTGACAATATTACATTCGGTTATTATGCTAACATTCAGAGCTGGGACTAGGATGAGGCAAACGAAGCACTTGTCTCAGGTGAACAATGCGTCAGAAAAAAATGAATTATTAAAATTTTCGATATTTTCAAAAAATATTTCAAATTTATTAAATTTGTAATAGCAATTTGTTTAACGAATAAATAACAAAGTAGTCGGTATAATATTATATAAATATTAGAGGTCAAGAATATGACTGGATATGGCTGGTGTTTATAATTTCTCAAAAAAATGAACAAGCTATGTATGTTCCTTGTGCGGCTCACGTCGTTAATTTGGTTTGTAAAAATGCTACTTAGTCAAATTCTAACACACTGATAAAAGAGATTATTTGTCAGAAACAAAAATATTTATTTCGAGTTACTTTATTTGTCTAAAATAAGGAAGTGTGTTTTCTAATAATTCTAACTCTATCTAAATAAACGCGCTTTTTTGCTCGAAATAAAGCATTTATTTGAGCCAGATTTATTTGCCTAAAATAAATGTATTCTCTTAGAATACGGTTATTTATTTCAAATTTCACACCAGATAAATATTCAGAGAAATAAACATAAAGTGAATACCAAATAAATCTTTATTCATATTTAAATCCATTTTCAGTTGTTTATTAGCCTGAAAGAAAGCATTTATTTAGCTGAAATAAATGTAATTTCAGTCAACTGAAAAAAATTTATTTCTGTACAATAAGTTTGTCTTCAGAGCAATCAGGTTGATTTCACTGGATTAAATCTGATTTGACAAGAACGCATGAGAGAAGAAGTACGCAGTCTGCAGCGCATTGTAGTGGGAACATACGTTTTGTGCATTCATTCTTGTTTGAGATTTAGTTCGGTTAAGGAGACCTTCATAAATTATGGCAGATTTAAGAGTGGCAGAGTTTTTAAATAATATTAACTTAGGCATGCATGCCGA
>QYTT01089985.1:15432-34146 GCA_006980735.1 Dasypogon diadema
ATTTTTACTGAAATAAATTAGTGTTTGGTTGAAATAAATATTTTTAAATAAACCATTTCTTTATACGAAACGCAATCTTTATTTCGCCGTATTTAAATATACCATTTATTTGTATGAGCTTGAATTTATTTCTAGCAAATAAACTGTTTTATCAGTGCATGATCACTTTATTCGGTATCATTCGACTTTATACTTTTTGTGTGAATTCGACGGCTAGATGGGATAAACTAATGTCTGTAGTAAAAACAACTTGAAAATGTCATACAGACACACGATGGGCCTCAAGAGCAAATGCCATCAACTACTGCTGCTTAGAAGAAGAAAGCTTTAGCCCGAAATCTGTATGTTCGAAATTTCCTGATAGAAACTTTAATTCCCCCTCCCCCCTGCCATATTTGCAAATTTTTTTTATCTAAGTGAAATCTGGCAAGGAAACTACAATTATCAGCTGATATAATAGAAGTTATGTGATGTGCTTTGGTTACATTCTGAGTGGTAGGTGGTAGGAGATAATTATAATTAAATTGTATCTAGAATAATGAAATAGCAATAATAAGAAGTATTCAAATGAATGAAAATTGATAACAGGGACAATTAATCGAACGAGGTGGTGGGACATGCAAAATGCTGTAGAAAACCCCTACCACCAAAATAAATTCTTCGTTTGACATTTGCTGTCAGATTTTCAACCATACAGATCTCTAGTCAATTTCATTTAGTTGGAAAAGCAACGAAGTGCTGGCTTTTCTTCTGTGTAAAGTAACCATTAGGGTTAATATCGCAAATTTGAGAGGTCTTCCTCTTTTACGGTGAGTACGAACCCATTAACAGCATGTGTTTAACATTTAATTTGTAATGAAATATTTTAACATAAATGCATCTAAGGATATACAAAAGAATAATCTCTATTCAGTCTTACCATTTCTTAATTGAATATTCTGAAAAGTTAGTGCCGTAAAACGGGGTGAAAAGCGCCACAAAAAATTTTCAAATGAAAATCTACTTATATGTTTTGCTACATTAAACGGAAATCGGCCCATACCAATTGTGTATCTCTCTTTTAAAAATCTGCAAGAAAATTAGAGGTTTCAATAGTGGAAATACTTTATTTTTTGGAAAATCGCGGTTGATAAGCGCCACCTGCAGAAAATGGACAAAAAGATGTATTTTTGAGCTCGATTTCAATTTTTTTTTTATTAAAGAAAGTAAATTTGACATTTGTCGAACATAATTCTTGAATTTAAACTTCATTAATTTCATTGAGAAAATGGGAACGAAACGTCGTCTTCGGATTTCAGGATGGGTTTCGAGCGTCAGTTTCGCCATCAATTATTTCGTTCAGGAACGGCAACATTCTGTGTTGGCTTTGATTTTGGAATTGTGGCTTAATTTTGCTCGGGACCTCTTTACCATTCTAAAAGAATATCCCTAACTCTGTTGTTTTTGTAACAAACAAAAGTCATTTAAAGCATTTTTTCACTAAAAAACACGTCAACAAAAATGGCGCTTAACACCCCGCACGTTCTCGAAAAATGACTTTTGCAGTTGAGTCAAAATATCTCGATGATTTGGAGCGATAAAATTATGAATAAGCCTGTAAAATAATCACAAAAGAATGAACTATTAGGCACTATGGGTCACTTATGTTTAAAAAAAAAAACTTAAACCAATCTTGGCAATAGAAACTTCTGGATGTTTGAAAACAGTGCAAAAAAGTATCTTTACTCATTCGCGTGCTGCAGCCAAATTAAATGTTCTTTCAACATAGTAACTGTTAAACAGTCTTGCCAACATCCCAAAGCTACAATATAAGCGTTCGAACGGGCAGCTATGTTGTATAGTGTGTGTGCAATTTAAATTTGAAAACGAAAAAAAAGTTCCGGCGCTTAACACCTCGGCGGCGCTTATCACCCCATTTTACGGTACGCTAATTATCAGCTAAGATAGGTATTTTTCTTCCGTAAAAATATCTAAGAAAACACTACCTTAGAATATTATAGCAAAGAAGTAACAGTCCTGACCTTAATGCAACTAAAAGTTTTTGGAAAATAATGAAACAAGGAGTGAGAAAAGGCGACCACGAACAAAGGAAGAACCTAAACTCAATATCGGAAAAGATGCGGTGCAAGACTATTCCAAATGGCTTTTTCAGAACTTCAGAACTTCCGATTATTTAAAACCTTAATAAAAGCGGTAAATGAGACAACAGACGATTTCAAACGTAGTTATTGCAACAAACATTGAAACTTTTATCAGTTTAAAAATGTCTCATATTGCTCTTCATTTCAAAAGTGCTTATGCAGTGTTGCCTGATTTCTTTGTAAATTAAATATTTTTTATTCCTTTGGGATTTTATAAATTTCCATTTTGAAAGTAGGCAATACACTTCAAAATAGGCAACAAACAAAACAAATGTTGCGTGGGTGTGCCTTACCCACACTCTTACATGTATCAAACGATATCAGCCATGCAAAAGTTTTTCTTTTAATTTCATTTTAATTCATTTTTTTACTTATTAATTAGGTATTTCAATTTTATTTATGAATGTTATAAATGGTCGATGATAACTAAAATATCATAAAAATATTCCTTTATTAAGTGTGTAGACATATCAAGTGTCCTCAGATCAAGTGTTTTTCGAAGTGAATTTCACTTTGAAATTTAATTCAATTTAAAATGTGTTTGCCCATCAACTACTTCCATTTTGTGTTCAATCGCATATAAAGTAAAATAAATGACATGATTAATTTATATGAAGATGATTATAATTCTACCTCATGTAATTTGTATTAATTTCCTTGTGAAATTATTCAAAATGATAGAAAATTTGTGCCTACTCATTATGACTACATATGCTAGGCAAGTGGATCGGCGCACTAACGATGTACAATTTGCATCTTTACCAATCCGCGACTCAGACAAAATTAAAATATTAGAATATCACACAACACTATCGATAAGATTCACATTGAGGGCTCGTAAACTTTGTATATTGAACAAGTAAATTGATAAGACTGATTTCTTACTTATAAATATTTTCAGTTCCGATTTAAAATAATGAGTGAAAGTATTTCAAACTCTTATTTTAACAAAAGAATTTACGCTGATTTCGTCGGTTAGTAAAACTTGAACGTACCAAGTATTGGAAAACAACTTGGGCAGATAACAGAATTAATCTTGAGAGAATTATTTTAACGCAATAAAAACTTTAGTGCCGTCCGTCAAGAGCTACAAAAGATTTTCTAGTTGAAGCAGAAGTAACGTAAACATCCTTACGACAAAAGCGATTGTATACCTCCGTTTTATCGCATCTATTTTTTTTTTAAGGTGTTGCCTAAGCTCAGGGGACAACCCTATGATGCTCACAGCACAGCTTAAGCGGAAGGAAATTTAGGGAAGGGGAGATTGGGAAATTTTAACCTGACAAATGTTGCAAGTGAGCCACAATTTTTGGCATGAAATTTTTACTGTGCAACATCCCAGTGGCTTCACAAGTACAATTCTTCTCAGTAGGATTGCCTCAACCACTGGTACCCAGAAAAATCGCCGTGTCCTGTGTGGGATTCAAACCCACGCCAACAGGGAAGAAACTCTGCGGACGTGCGCCTCAGCCCACTCGACCACCGGCGTGGCTAAGTAAAGAAAATTCTCAGTAGTGAAAAATTAGGCGACCTTTTTATTGACTCAAAATAACCGAATTTGAGTAGTTTTTTTTCCATAAGCCATCAGAATAATATCTCGAAAATATACCCTGAAATTTACAGGTCAAAATTCCGAGAAATTTCCTATCAACTCTCGTTGGACCTTGGTGCTAAAATAATGGAAGGCCAGCGAGTACAAATAAAGTCTATTTTTTTCATACAAAAAAAATTTTAAAAACTCATGAAATGAATCAGTTTCTACGAAAGAAAAACGGCAACTGATAATCATGGAAGCTTAGGTGGAGAACATACATTATATAGGATTACAACAAAGTGGACAAGCAAGCTCCAGGACGTCAACTGGTCTGATTGTTCTGCTTCTAAAAACAGATGCGGCAACAGAACCGTCTGCACCCCATGCCTCACTCTTACTCTGTTTTCGGGTAGTAAAACGTTTCCATGCTTCCCGGAAAATCCTTAATCTCACCTTTGTAGATCCAGGTTTTCTGCAACAGGGCTATACCGGGCTTGTTCTTCACAAAGCAATGAAGTATCACAGCACAATGATGGAGAATCTTTAGATGCTGGTACTGGCCCAGCCTCCGTTCTTCCTCTCGTTTTTGATCAATGGGTTCGATGGACCTGTGCCACCTTTCGGCACCGCACTGTCAACGTTTTTCAAGTCGTTTGGGATTCGGCCGCTGTCGTCGCAGGGGTTATTGCATCGCTTCGACCACTTCGGAACTGCCGACCCCTATTTTCATCGTTTTCAATAACATCACAAACTCTAATATTAACTCTAAAACAAGTGATGGGCATTTACGCGTAGATTTGCATTGTCTACATTCCGGGGTAGACAATGCGTAGACAATGTAGATAATGAATAGTTTACGTAGACAATGTAAACTTTTGGTAGACAGGCCTTATTCATGTCTTGCAATATGTCGCAGCTGATTTAACAGATTCAAATAAACAGAAATTTTTCTGTTCATTGGCATACAAAAGACACTTTATTTATTAAACCTAAGCAGGCAATATAGATATTTCAACTAAATAACTACTCTATATGGCACTAGTCGTATAATTTTTCCATACAAAATCTGACACTTTAACTGAGATTTATATATTTGTGTACATATTTATTAGATATAATATATAGATATAAAATAATAATAAGTCTTGGGTAAAAGACTAAATAGGTAGGCATGTGATACTTATGAAAAAAAAATCGTAGATAATAAATAATTTGGAGCGGTCCCCCGTATTTTTTTAAGAATTATTAATACATACTTAGGTACTTTAAGATTGAGTTTTTTTTTATTATTTTTTACTTTTTAAAGGGAACGTAGGTTTATGTGTCGGGGGTTTTTTAAATTTTTAATTTAGTTTTTTATTTTATACTTTTTATAGGTACATACTTATTATAATGTAGATTTTGTTAAGTTGTAAATACATAGGTTCTTGTCGAAAATTTTCAAATTTATATTTAAGGTAAAGATTACATTTAAGGTCATCAAACGAAGCTAAGAACACTCTCGATTAAGTCATCAATATGCTCTTTCAGTGCGCTTTCATTTGAGACCCCACTCCAGTATATTTGCAGACATTCGGTTATTCTTCCCCACTTTTACCCCCCACAACTTTTAAACGGCTCAACCGATTTTCATTAAACATGTCTAAGAACACTCGCACATAAGTCACCTTTAATACAAAAAAATAACTAAATTGAAATCGCTACATCCGTTCGGGAGATATGATGCCACAGACAGACAGACAGACACACACGTCGGGGGTTAAAAACAGGTAGTCCCTGTACGCTGTATATGAGCTTCCTGCATGGATCCATTACTTTAGGGCTTCCTAGTTCTCAGAGTGGGACAGTAAACTTAAGATGTGCAAAGAAAGAAAATTATAACAATGGCTATTATTTCAGCTAATTGTCAGTTTTTTTATTAGCTCTATAATATCCTATCAAGATGGTGCGCTTCCACATTATGGGACGAATGTTAAGCATTGGCTAATAACGACTTTTTAATTATGGATTGGGCGAGCCACCAAGATAACACGATCTAACACCTATGTTTTGATACGAAAGCCCAATTCAAAAAACGAATCCTGGAAACAGCGAGAGAGATTAGAGATATTTTAGCCTTCATCCACGGTACAGGGAACACGCAGTATGGTAAGCCCAAGTGTAGGTTCCGCCAATTTTGTTTGCGTGGCATCACAGCGGCAAAGTTTTCTATGCATTTTAAGGGATTTTTGGTTTTTTTTGCCGAAAAATGCTCAAATTAGCCATGAATGAAATATGCTGGAGTATGCTCTGGGGAACATTAGCTGTGTTTTTTTTCATCTGATCCGGATCATTGAAAATTTTGAAATGAATTGACGCCTAAACTGCCTATAAGCCGGGCTATAAGCAGTTGGTAATTTCAGAGTCTGAAAAATTCATCAAATTGCCATGATTTTGAACCATAGGATATGTCAAAATAGAATCCAGAAAATATCGAGTTCAAGTTTTGAAGTTTTGAATTATTCAACCTCATGGCAATCTGATGAATTTTTTTCAGATTTCAAAATCGCCGATTGTTTGCCTGTGTTTAAGAAGTCACTTTAATTCAAAATTTTCAATGACACGGCTATTATTGCAAAGAAATAAATGAAAAATGACTCATTTAATTCCTAAATAGCTTAAAATCTCCACATAACTTTGCCGCAGTGACGTCATCAGTCAATTTTCCTCTGTACATCGTGGCCTTAATCGTTCTGTCAAGAAACATCGAGCGACATTACGTACGTTGCATATCTAAAACTGGTGGGCATATAGAGCAATTATTGTAGTTTTCACTATTTCATAAGCAATTAAGCTTAGTAATTCTTTAACAAATTATTTTTAAAAAAATATCCGTTTATTTCATAGTAAGGAATACAGAATAGGTATGACTTCGGAGATTTGTATATTTATGTAAAAAAGGGTATTTTGATTTTAAAAATTCTTAGGTCCTAAACAAAGGGGAGTAGGAGAGTGACATCAGAGTTGTACAGAAACCACGTCTAATAAACTATACGGGCTTTTTCGTAAGAAACGCGCGAAAAATTTTCAAATGCAATAGTTTGTCTCGTAAAGGCCTATGATTGGCAGCCCGTCTAGTCACTTTAACTGGGACGCTCTGTTTAGGAGTAAGCTATCAGCAAGTAATAAAACAAATATATTACGAAATAAATGTTCGCAAAATAATAACAAAGATATTCTTAAGAATAATAGTGCTAACAGAACAACTAAAGTTCATACACACATTCCTTTTATAATTTGATCAAAATCATTTGACATTGATTTATATGATGGACGATGGGCTCTATTTTAATGGGTTTCGTAAAATTTATTTTATGTTGTGATCGTAACATAAATGTTTTTAGGAAATTCGTATTTTAATGTGTTCTCTTAAAATAAATTTAGAAGCAATTTTGTAGATTTCTTCTTTTACGTTTTCTTTCCAAGTCATATTTGTGGTAATTTTATTAAAAATTCGAAATATAATAATTTTTAATTTACTTAAATACTAATTTACATCAAATTCAGAATATTGACAGTTCCCAGCTCAATATAAAATTCTTAAAATATACTTGAGAAGTTATTTTATGTCGTCGGAATTTCTATATGATGCGGTCGTGTAACATAACATAGAATTTAACGATTACAATATGAATTTTGTGTCACATGATATAAAATAACATAAAAATTTTTCTGTAGATAGCACCCAATATCTATTGTCGACATTGTTTACATAGATTGCATTGTCTACGTGAAATATTGCGACGTAGACTACGTCATTATTTACGCGTCGACAATGGCGTAATTTACGTTGTGTAGACAATTTGCCCATCACTGGTCTAAAACATATTTTGTTCAATTAGGTACACATTGCTCATCGGTCAAATTTGAGCAGATTTGAACAGGTTGGACCGGGCACCCCGAACGAAATCACCGCTAGACTAAACTCGGTGTTGCCCTTCCATGAACTGATTTATCAGACCGGGTTAACTCAAATGACACACAACCCTCTCTAATAAACAATTCTAAAAAATACAGAAAACGTCCAATTTCTCTAATTGTTCAATTGCAGAAATTGAAATAAATCAGAAATTGACGAGGTCACCAATAAAATTCGAAAAGCAATCACGCAATTACTTAAGGAAACATCTGGGGTGGTCGCATCCACCCTCCCCTGGTTGGCTACTTCAATTACCTAAACGTTACTTTCGCTCTCAACAAATTTATTTCAACAGTCGAAAACATGTATCCTCTTCCGAATGGTGATGCAATTAAGGACGAATTCGACATTAAGCAGTTAACACGAGCCATTTGACATATGCGACCAATTTCCACCCCATTCCGCACCTCTGTACGCAGATCGATTAAAACGAAACTATCGTTGCACAGCCCAACAACCCCTCGACTTCTTAAATTTCCGGGCGACAGCGCTCTCCGTGAAACTGTTATCATCCCTTATTTAGTCAGACGACATCGGAATGTGCGATTATTCTCAGCATCTTAGCCCTCGCCAGTACTGTTCGGGATGTCTGAATTAGCCTTCTGGGGTGAATTCCTTTTCTGCTGACCCTCAGTATAGCGTGCTTAGTTACTGCGGCCAAGTTTTATAAATTATTCTGGTAATTTGATAAATGCTTTTATTTTCTCCTTATCTTAGCCTGGAAATGATAAGGGAAGCTAACAGTTCTGCTGACCCCAAAGTCTCTCAGAACTGGCGAAGAGGTCCTGCCGCTAGTTCCACATTTGCAGATACTTTCCTGTGATAGCATTTAATTAATGTTATCTGGGGATCGTCGGAACATGCGAATTTTTTGGGGCAAGTGGAGTGATTGCTAATCAAGGTCCGAATGGGATTCGTCCTCGTTCACTGACGGCTGGCGGTTTCATAAAAATCCCATCTCCTCGAAAGCAGAGAGCCAGAATCAATTTTTCACGTTTCAAACATCATGGCAGGTTCCACCCACGTCGTGACAACTCATCAATTACAGGGATCCGTGGGTAGCTCCACTCAGGGGACCAAATGAATCTGCCAAAATGCAGAATATGCTCAATCACGTTCAACTGACCATGCCAAGGACTTTGGACGTTTCGCTGATCTCGCCACACAACCACTGGTTGGCCGCCGGTGCCGGTGCCGGTGCCTGTGCCAGTGTGGGTGTTGTTAAAGCTTTAGCTACGTGATGGGTTTTCCAGAGTTATTCAGCGAACGTAAGCTGTGATAGGGCTAATCGAGCTACCACTTCCTCTCCAGCGAATTGTGAAAAGCGCAAACATTTCGTAGGAAAAGTGCGGGCTACTGGTCAAAACCTTTTCAATCTCTGATGAGGACATAAAAGGGTAGACACGGCGGAGCTCTAGATCCTTTGTGCTTTACACACCGCACCACACAACATTCGACCGAGATGAATGCGATGTTTGCAGTGGGCACCGTCATTTTCATTTGACGACTATTTTCCGGCTCTCCCCTCTTTTTTTCTTAATTTTCTGGATTCGGAGCAGCGTTTGCTTTCAGTTTTCCGTTTTCCGTTTTTGGCTGTGACAAAATAGCATCCAACGGCGACGGCATACCACCACATGTCCGTTGGGTACCATGATGATGGGGTGATGGTCAGCCATGCGAACTAAACGGTTGACTAAGTTTTGTGCTGCTTAAAGTCTTCTGGATCTGATATTCGTCCACCCCCAGTCCGGGCGAATGATTGAAATGGATTTGAGTGATTTGTGATGCTGTTCCAGTGTGCATTGGAAATATTGGGCTAGAGGGGCAAACGTGCTCCGGTACATGTCCTTCGGGTTCTTAGGGATTCAAAGATTGGATAAATGCAAATGAATGGGTGACTATAGAGCCGAATATTGTTCTATGTCTGGACGACATAAATTTATAGATATTTCGGGATTCCCAGTTGTTTCTCTACCATTTTTACATCTATACATTCCTGGTGCTAGTTCCCTAATCTCACTAATGCATACATCTCCATTAATCAGCGGAAGATTCTCCGTTTTCGTTTCCATTAAAGTGGTAGTCAAAAAGACTCGGTAAATAGCATTGAAATGGAACTATCAGTGGACGGTAGTAATTAATGTCGCTTCATAGCTCCAGCACGGATTTAGTGGTCATTTACTGCCTTTCAATTTTATGCCTATGCCTGTTAAACTAGCGCTTCACCTTCTTAATTAAGCATGCACCGAAAGGCGTTAAAACTTGGAAACTCTTCGAATTCGTAAAAAGTTGTCCACTTATGAAAAAGCGGCCGGCACGGCACGGTGTCTTGAGTTTGAGTTTTCTTTTATTATGTATTTCTTGGTAAAAGAAATAAAAGATTCACGGCCGTAGCACGATCGCCACTTAATTCAATTTTCTGACACATTTCCAGGAAGACTTTCTAGCCACATTGACTGCGATATGATCGTACATGTGAAAGGGTTCATTTCCAAAATTTTCTTTTCTTTTCGACGCGACGTCGTCGTTTACATGCGTAACGTTCACTCTCAGGTTAAGGACCTGTTATCATCCGGTGATCAAGAATTACAGGTAGCACATAGACAACGATCAGTTAATGGGAAAAACACGATCTTACCTGAAATCGAATGTTTTTGTAGGCGGAAATTCATAAATTTCCGAAAAGATTTATTCGTGTCAACGGTTCAACGTTGGGTGGTTTTTGAGGTTCCATTTCAATTCGAATGCAGATGACTTTGATTATTGGCGATGTGTGTGGATTAGGTTAGGTTAGTTAGTGAAGTGAAAATGAAATTCACTAATGATTTATTTGGGTGCACTGTCATTAATAACGAACACCACTCATCAACAGAGTTAGAAAATTGCTTTGGAGCTATAAATATGGATTTAAGACTTTTTTATATGACAATAATAAATTGAGCGGGGTTAAGTTTATTTAGAACTAAGCATTTTTGACATATTTTATAGAAACCCAATGAGGGTGTAATAGTAGTTAGGTAATTACATAGATACTGCATATGTAAATTGTTTTACACGTCTAGGATTGAATGCAATAGGGTCAGTGGTGGTTTTTTCTTTTTTGCCGAAAAGAAACCTATTGAATGTTGATAAATTAAATTAAGTTTTAGAATTATTCAAAATTTCGTCTTTTTAGGGCAAATTGACGGATATCCTATCATCTATAGAACTCTTTGTAAATCGCATTCAATTTTGTTTATGTTTATAGGCAGTGTCTGCGATTTCGGTGTCCGTATGGACAAACAAATATAAAAAATTGTAGATATTGTAAAAAAAGCCACACATGTCTATAGAAACAGATTAAAATTGCGGCAGTTACAATCTTTAGCAACTTGAAAAATGTCGTTTCGAGAAAAATGCGTTTAAAAGTTTACATTCTTCTTGCAAAACGCATGTTTAAGGTCGTGGTCACACCGCCGCAATGTAAAGTATACAACGTGAAGTATACATTCGTTCTTTCGTTAAAATTAATGTTGTATATAATATATCCTGCATTGTGCTTCGATTTCAGCGCAGTAAAGACTTTATACTGCATGCTGCATTAATGTTATGTCGGTGTGACCACAGCCTAACACATAAAAAAATTTCGGGAACCATTTAAACCCACGAAACCTATTTCCCTACATCCTAAGAAATGACTCTACCTCATTTAGGCGATACGCGAGCATGTCCTCTCTAGTCTCTAGTAGTCCTTCTGTTCTTGCAAGTATCTTGAGGAATTGTGAAGAACTAGAGAAGTAGGGATTTGAAGTAGGCTACATTTCATTTTGTTGTTTTTTGTTGTTCCTAGTGAGACTTCTGATTTAGACTGTATTCTATGGTAGTACCTTAAGCGTAAAAAATATCAGAGTTGTAGTCTCTGACGTGGAAAAGAACATGAGCAAATATTACACTTCAAGCAAAATATATTTTGTTGATATTTATTTTCAGCGATTTCAAACACTTTTCTGGCAAAATCGTTATAACTTCGGCAGCAAATTGAAATAATTAACATACAGTGTACGTAATAAATTAATAATAATAATAATGAGTTTCCCTTCTAGCCCAAAAGGCGCACTTCTAGTTAAACCTTTTAACGTCGGTATTCGATCTATAGAAGTTAACTGGAATAGCTAAAAAGCAAATGATATCTTCGTTATCTTCCTCTGTACCCCATATCCTCACTTTTTGTAGCATGCAATCCAAGAAAGTAATCTGTACATAGTAGTTTTGCGGTGGTGCACAGTGTATACGATGTTTTTTAGTTCGCTAAAGTTTCCTTTCACTACTACTTTGCATATTAAAAGCCTACCCTGAAGACATATTTCAATAAAAACCAAATGAGAAGTTGATGAAACCTCTGTTTGATGGATACATATAATTACTGTTACTCCGAAGACTTACATTGTCAATGTGAACTATAGCTACTCTCGAGAGGTCTTATCCATCTCCACAATGGCACCTCCCCAGAGCATGCAATTCTTAAGATTTACTTAGCAACAGACATTCAATGAGCCGATGCCGACTTTCACATCGCCAAACCATCTTTTTTTAGATATATCATATATTCCGTTCCTGTTCAGCATTTCTTCAAGGACAATCTTGCACATCTTGGTGCTGGGTTCACTCTAAGGATCTGACCAAACCATCTGAGGTTTGCCAGATTTTATAGATTATGATTCATTCTTCATTTATATTAACCATTTTTATCAATACAGCGCACTATAGACTCCTTAAATTTTATGGTTTTAATAAGACTCACGTTTCCGAAACGTATCTTAAAACAGGTCCACGCATTATTCGGTGTACTCTTTCCTGCGATTTTTTAGCAATACTGAAAATGTGATGGGTCCAACGTATTCAATTCAATGGGATCGGCTCTGTCCCAGTTTTAAATGCCATTCCAATCGATTAACGTCATCATCAATCATGTTATCTTAACATGCGCAGAATCTCGAAATAAAATTTAATACGTTAGGAAATTATAACGAAGGACTAGTACTAATTATGTAAATGAAAAGTTTACCAATGTTTTATCTCTTCATTTAGAAATGGCTAGCGAAATGGCAGAGATACTGTCCTAAACTTCAAGAAATTTTTCGGCAAATCTGAAAAATTATAAATAGGATTTAGATTATGATGGTCTCCTTGGCAAATTGGTGTCACAGTTTCGATTTTCTTCTTCCTCAGTTGAATTGATTAAGAACTATCTCACGGATAGATTCCAGAGCGTCTTCGTTGGCGGTGGACTTTCCGACTACGAAAGGTTAACTTCCGGTGTACCAAAGGGGTCAATTCTTGGCCCCTTGCTCTTTTCGTTGTATATTGATGATCTTAGCTCGATAGGCCTTAAATGTAATATTATCAAGTACGCTGATGATATTCAACTTTATATATCTGCACCGAAAAATAGTCTGTGATGCTATCGGTGACATTAATGTTGATCTCACTAGTATATTTCGTTGGGCTATGTGCAATAATCTGACACTCAATCCGAAAAAGTCACAAGCAATCGTGATACATAAGCAAAGTATTGATACATCAAATCTCCCACCGATACAGCTAGGCAGTGCAGTAATACCATTTGCTGATAAGGTGAAAATCTTGGTATTATATTTAACATCACATTAACGTGGACCGATCATATAGATATGCTTACGTCTAAAATCTATGATCTGATCCTTAAAGGTACCTTAAGTCTCTTTAGCTACCTTCAATCACTGCGATAGCTCAACAAGTTCTGCTTATTTTTTGATGTTACAATGTGCTTTTAACGCGTGTTTTAGGTTTGTGTTTGGTTTGCGGCGGTTTGATCATGTCTCCCAGTATGCTTTCCAGTTATTTGGTATGAGTCTTAGAGAGCACTTTAATTATAGAAAATGTCTTACTATGCTCAAAATTATAAATCCAATAACCCTGGGTAATCTGTTGGATAGGATACGGTTCCTTGGCTCCCTGCGAACAAGAAATGTTTCCGTATCAAGATCTACCAGTCCAGAAACTCGTTCCTGGTTCATGCTTCCAAGCTTTGGAATGGCTTGCCATTTGAGTGCAAAACAGCACGCCCACTGAGTACCTACTTTCAAAAGAATTCACAAAAACGCTCTTATAGGTATTTAGTGTATTTATCGTTATGTAGATACATGTTTGATACTGTCTCTTCTCCTTTCTTTTGTATTAATTGCATCATGATTTAACTATTATGTTTGTTCGGTTAGTTAGATGAGTACATTTTGTCAACTTTTTTTTTCTCTTTCCATTTTTGCTATTTGTTAACTTTGCTATTATTATTGTATTCCATAGTAATAGGTATATTCCCACACATTATTATTGAACTCTTCGCTTTTTGTATATATACAGCAATATAAGGTTAGGCCTTTATACAAGCTATATAATAAATACTAAATAAAAATAATAAGTGTAAATTTTTTTTACGTTGGCACACACTAATTTAGTTACGAAATTACTGAAGTATTATTTAAGAAGTTGAAGGAGTTTAAAAGAAAATAAAAATGTTGAGAAAGAGAGTAGATAGAGAGAAGTAAGTTCGGAAAAAACTAGCAGTTATTCCCAACTTCAATAATACTGAAATTATTCTAGTCAATATTATGTGATTTATGTATAATATGCTCATTAATAACATTATGACTCTCAGGGGGTTGTTTAATATTATCCCTAGCCCTATTCAAGTCAACAGACTGAGTTAACTTTAATTTATTAGTTCTAATTTTTATATATTTACTAGCTTTTGTCCCGCGACTTCGTCCGCGTAGAATAGTTATTCTGGGCAGCCTTTTTCTTTTTAGGATACTAATGTTGCAAATAATACAAATACAAAGTAACTGCAAACTGCTGTGATTTACTCTAAATATCTTATTTTAACACATTTTTATAAACTACACTTTTTGTTTTTCCATCCTTCGAGCTCTGCTAGAACTACGTGCTAGATTAGATTTGCGTTTGCGAGGCATGTCAGAAGCATAAATAATACGTCGAAATAATAAAAATAAACAAAATATCCATCAAAAAACCGGAAGAACTTTATATCAAACAAAACTACTGTATTTTACCGAAGAACATTAACGAAAGCAAGAAATCCTGTAAACAAATCGAAATCGTTGCAGCGCAAAATTTTAATATTCGCATACGTGCGACACACTCGTCTGCCCTCACGTATCTGCCCCTTCGGCTAGCCACATTTAGTGATACTTCCCCCACTGCGCTCCGCCGCGCCGCCAGCCGCCGTGTACATTGTGTATGGCGCATGGCGAATCCCGCGCTCGCGACGAGTATATGTTTAGATGACAAATGTTTAAGTATTCCGTTTTTCCACAAATGTTTCGGGTGCATTTCCTTAACATGCATATCTCGCCGATAAATAATAGTAAGCATAGATAGATGTTTGGACTTCCATACAAACTTTTATCCCCTATTTCACGCCCATGTAGGTCGAAATTTCAAAAACGCTTGAAAAAGGTTTATTTATTTCTTATCGCGCGCCTAAATACAAAGTTTTATCTTCAATAACGACGGACTCCCATACAAACTTTCATCCCCTACTTCACCCCCTTCGCGACAAAAGTAGCCTATGTCCTTCTTCAAGGTCTAATCTATCCCTGTACCAAATTTCATCAAAATCGGTTCAGCGGTTTAGACGTGAAAGCGTAACAGACAGACAGAGTTACTTTCGCATTTATAATATTAGTATGGATTACTTTAATTCCATGAACACATTCAAACGTTTGTTGAATTTGGTGGTATGAATGATAGTGCTCACGTTAATTTGACTTGGCTCTTTCTCTTTCATATAAAAAAGCAATGGCCGAGCAGTTAAAAGGAAAATTGTATTAAAAAGTAAAAACACGGATTTTGTAATTCCCGGAAATTGCACTTTCCGGATTTTACATTTTTCCCGGGTTTCACCACACCCGGGTTTTGTTTTCCAGGCTTATGGCCGTCACCCCTAATAAGGTTATAATATGGAATAAACTGTTATCTCCTTGACCCAATTCATTGATCCATTCTTCATCTTTTCACTACGTAGAAATAATCTACGTCATGAGATACCTACTCCTAAGAAAACTTTCGATTCTTTATATTCTCCATGGCACGTAGAATTATCATATCCAGTTTGAAATGAGTGCGTCCACAGCTTCTATTTCAAGTTCGCAAAATCTCGCAATGCCTCTAATGCGAAGTACTTTAAATAAGAACAGGTCTCAATTTTATTTCCTGTCTACAGCCACATGCTTCCAGCTATTCCAGTGTAATTAATCACAATTAGTTACCCTCTTCTCCCAAACAAATGGTAAATTATCCACTTTGAACGGAATCCGACAGTTTACAGAACGCGGACACCTTAACCAGTTGAACACGAAACAAGGACTCCATTCGAGGACCAGATGACACCCCTACTCATTTTTTGTTCCATTCAAAGTTTCTACCACTTTTTATTATTTGTTTCCTAGTCAAATGGAGCTGCAAATTTCCATTTAATTTTCACGTTTATTGGATTTCACCCCTGATCGTCGCCGGGATCATGCCTTGTGTGTCAGTGGAATTGATGTCCGGCAATTTATACCTTAATTTATGATTATCTAATTGTATAGCAATTCGGTGGATGTTTTGAACGTGCTACAGAGCGCCGTGGATGAAGGGGACAAAGACGACATATGTCGGACGACAGGACTATTTCTTTTGAATTTAGAAATATAAATGAACGGGTGTCTTTGGATTTTCAAACAAGTGGTATTAGTCACTCCACTCGATTCCAAGCAAATGGTGTTAAAAGCGAAAAAATTAAAGACTACTACTCGATGGGAAAGGTTCCTACTTCCCAAGCGACTTCTGCAAATAAAAATACTTTCCCAGGCATTTTTGTGCTAAGATTCCCGCAGACCTTCCCGAAAAACTCATAATTTATTCGGCTTTGTGCCAATTAGTCCTTCTCTTCAGCAAATTACAACTCTAATCAGTCACTTAGCTGCAGATAAATTATCATTTTTACGATATCCGCAGACAATCACCGCATGAGGTGGTCCATAAGACACTGATCGGCCGCCTGATTAACGTCTCGTTGGGAAGTCAGCGAGCCACTAAGCACCTTGGAATTTAGGAAATTTAATCTGACCACCAGAAGGCGTTTAGCTTGGACGATATTTACGAGCCGGGACCCATTACATTTCCTCAAATACCAAAGGATGCTTGTTCGGAATATCTTCCCACCGATAAATCACCTGACGATTTTAAGGCAATGCCAGTGGGTAAATAAAGGAGAAATGAAGGTTTCTTTTTTCCCTGAAATTTCATTGAAGATTGCTGCTACAGGTTATTAGATCTTGGTTGTAGCCCCATCATGTAGTCGTAGTAGCAGCAGCTGAGTCCTTTAGCCTACGTTAACATATACCATGAATAAGAACACGAAGGAAATGGGTTCTGAAAATAAATTCTATAAAGGTGAATATCAGAAGAAGAAGAAAAGATGGACCTGACTTCAGAAAAATTTATTGTCAACTGACGAGTAAACATTTAAAGTTACTTTCCCACAAACCGAGACGAAACTTTATTAACCTTTAATTTCATATCTTTTGTTAGCAGGTTTTAACAAACAAGACGTTCCCATTTGCTGCCCCGGGATGTCCATTTTAATTAAAATTCATCTCAATTGGTTCAGGCCATATTCTCAGATGCCATTTAACATTTGAAATCTACACCCACTTTAATATCTATAGAACCCGAGAGTTGGTTCACATGTCGTGTCGACCCCAGGTTGCCACTTGCTTCAGTCTTTTTAAAGGTGGAATTCAGTCACAGTCCTTCGATGGTGGTATTGATAAGAGCACACTTGACGAATTTGCATAAATTTCATTTTCCTTGTACGTGGGCTTAAGTAGACCGAATGTGTCACCACTCAGAACGTTTCGTTGTAGTTTCTTAGACGTTAGATAGGTGTGTATGATCCCAGGTAGATTACATCTAAAAGGTGATGGCTCACGTAACCTAATTCGCGTTCTAAATCGTAAAATATTCTCCGATATTAAGAACGGGAAATTTGTACGAAGCCTGGCTTCCTATCCCGTGGGAATATATCTTTATTGGAAGATTTTACATTAAATAGTGAAAAATGGTTAAAAGAAACGATGAAATTCGATTTTAACATGGCATAGACATGCTGCTACAGCTTATAGGAGCCACCAAAATTCCAGATAGCATGGGAAATATTATGTATGGAGAGTCAAGAGGCTGTTTGATCCTTATCCTCCTATTACTACTGTACTATCTAACTATCTGCCTTCCTCATGAAAACAAGAAGATCTATTGCCGAAGAGAATTTGATCTCGCCGGGAGTTAAGACTTCCCGGAGGAAGATCTTTCTTTTTAGCTACGCCAAAGCAGGACATTCACCCAGGTTATGTACGATGGTCTCTTCGTCTTCCAAACAAAGACGACATTCCGTCTCACTAGAAAGGCCCATTTTATAAAGGTGGCCAGATAGATAGCCTGTAAACAATCTAAGATCCTTGCATAAGGCGGTAGTTTTAGAGGCATAGGGTCTGACAAGCTCTCTAGCTTGACACACTCCTGGGGCATTTTCCCAATAAGACTGCTGAAGACCCTAGCCCATTTTTTTTATAAGAGCTTTTGTGGTTGACCAACCAATACTGCAGAAAGGCCTGGGACCATAGAGTCAGGAAGATGATCTCTAAGTTAGGAACTTTTAATTCTTAAGCGAAGAGGAAACCAAGCTGCGTAGGAACTGAACGACGAAGGAGCCAAACATGAAAAATAAATGTGGCTTATAACTGAAAAGAAAGAAAAAAGATAACTGGCTTATAACTGAAAAGAAAAGAAACTATAATTGGTTTAGATCACAGATTCATAAACCCTAGAGCATAGATATAATATAATAGATATTTATACTAAAAGTGAAAAGTGAAAAGTAAAATTTAATTCAAATAGGCTTCAGAGAAGGCGAATCCATTAACCAGTGAGAAAAAGTTTTGAATTTTCTCAATATAACTTTTTTAAGCGAATTACTAACCATAGTGTGTATTGAATTTTTT
>QYTT01089986.1:0-16460 GCA_006980735.1 Dasypogon diadema
AAGGTGCAGGAGGTGGATAGGCAATATGACAATCTTGAAAATCCAGAAAATAGAATTCGAGGTATCTGAATAGATTTTCCGAAAATATTGGAACATATATAAAAGTATTTGAAAAGAAATTTAAAAAAATATATATAGATTTTCTTTAAATTTTTATATCTTTTTTTCTGGGGTTATATCAACCACCCTAATCGAGGTTGAATAAATATTTGGCTTTTTCTTTCGAAAATGCTGATTATAAAACGATAACCTACCTAGCCTACGATACCTCTAGATTATAGAAAAGCCATTAATTTAATTTGTTTTAAATATCTATATGTTGGTATCTACACGATACCATGATATATTCCTAAAAACACATAAAAATTATTATTTTTTGCTATAGTCCTTTCGAAAAAAAATTATAATTATAAGTATGCCACAAAAACACATGGACTTGTTGACAACATTACGATATGTTTCGAAGGAAAGGAATATTAAAAACACAAATATGTCCTTGTACACAATTTCCAACAGGTCCCATTTTAGAAATTCCAATTCCCAATCAAAATTTTCTTTTGGGACAAACAACTAAAAAGTGCCGCACCTGCAATATTTGTTTATAGCAGTCTTGTGCCGGCTTCTGGCGCCATCAAGTATTGTCTTAGCAAATCTTTGATGTCCTTTTTATGTCTGTGACGGCATATCCTTTGCACAAGTGCGGTTGATAACGAAGGATACCTTATCTTGTTCAACAAGTAGTTGGCAGCGTACATTCATATGTTATCGGTTTACTGCGACTTTGTTGTGCCTATGATTTCAAGTTTTTAATAAGTTAATTACCTTTTGGGCACATGACATCGACTTTTCGGAAAAAATAAAGGCAAACAGAAAAATCATAAATTTCGTGTTCTCGAGATAATACAGTGATTTATGAAACTTAAGGGGTTTAATACTTGCTTGCAACTAAAGATTACTCAGTGCTGATAAGAACCTGACCTGGTTTCGAAACCACTCCGCATTTTTACATCAATAAACGTTTCTGATTCGACAGTAAAATAATAAATTGAGAAAAAATAAGTCTAGTCTAGTTTAATTTAACTTCCGGAGGGTTTAACGAATAAAATGAAATTAATCCTAATTCAGGTTATTTCCTGTTCGGTTCGCAGACTTATAAATTGTGTCTTCCTGTCTCAAGTAATTCTATTAATCAACAGGTACAAACTCTATAGCAATTCTTGATTTGTTTACCTTGATTCTTTTGCAATAAGCACGACAAAATTAACAGCCGGAAGGTTAAGTCCTTTTTGCTCATGGCTGGGTAGTTTAGGTAACTGCAGAAACAAAGCAAAGATTAAAATCTCACTAGTCGGGGCTGTCATCAAAAAAGACACTTGTATTCGGCTTTTGTTTCAAGTCTCTTTCGGAATTTTTTCTTGCAAATCTTACTCTTCTAGGAACGCCAAGACAGTAGTTTGCAATGTTTTATGTCACACTGATAAAATTTTGTCAATACAAGAAATATTTCCTTATTCCTATCAGACATTCAATTTGATGTGGTTTGTACCTTCATAAATTTTGTTAGTTTTTGTGTTAGGAAATCAGTTCTTAAATAAAACAAGAAAGGAAACTATAATTGGTTTAGACCAATTATGTAATACCATGTAAGGAAGAAAACAAAATATGTAGAGAATTGTCAGCGCCTGATTATTCTTATGCTAAAGGTTTGGCATTGCACCTTTGCCAAGGGAAAAGCTTCTGAAAAATATATTATATAAATATATATAAGTATATACAAGGTTTGCCATTCTATAACGTCTATGTGGAGGTTGGAGTTTTGGTGGCCTCAAAGTCTGAAGCGAATTACTTCGATCATTTGAAGCAAATCTTACAACGTTTCTTGGATTACGATGTCGTCATCAACACAATTTGACTGAGGTATTTTTCCTGGGCATTCAATAAAGCTTTCTGATAATAAGCCATCAGCCGACAAGGTTGGTGTCATTTTAATCTTCAAGCAACCAGAAACAGTCGAGGGGTTGACATGCTTCTTAAATTTCGCTTTCGTGAGAGAACTACGTGATAAAATTCATTTCTCGTGAGAGAGGTTTTAAATGACGGTCACCGGTTACCGGCAAGCAATCAAAGTCTTAAGGATGGTCAACTTGGAATTCTCCTCCTAAAAAACCTGAGATAATCGTCTTCAGAAGTTTAGCTTACTTGAAAATTCGAATATCGAGATTTCAGTGTTTCAGGTTAACTAAGTTGTATTGAATTAAGCTACCTATTTTTTTTTTAATTATACCACGGTTTAATTTTTAGCTGTTACATTCAACTTCACGTAATTGGATAGCTACCTGGGTGCAAACTTGTACTAGATTCTCATTGTAAAGCAATTTATCCAATTGCCAATCGGCAAAAAGTGGTTGCGGGTCTTCTGCTGCCAAACCTTTTCAATATTTTCCCACAAACTGACTCCTAGAATCGATAATTACTTTCCCATCTTCAAGAAAGGCAAAAAAATGCTTGCTTGAGAAAATTTCTCTGTCAAGTGAATGACCTCTTGGAAAACTGAAAAAAAAATTGCGGCAAAAGGGTTGGCTTACTCAAAGTAGAGGCAATAAGTCTAAGAGACCTTCATAAATCCTGAGATTATAACCCACAAAAAGTTGTTGGTTCATAAACCCCAACGAATATTACGACTATGAAGAAAAAGGATCAGGATAAACAGGAACCTATCTTTAAGTGTGCACAAAACTAGTTCTAAGGTAGCGGACCTTTTTTTTCTAGTTAAAGGGTGCAAAAGGCTTGAGCTGAATGTGAACGTGATCAAAACATAAATCGCTCTACTTTAACGAGATCACTTTGGTAGGTATGCAGCATTACGGTACGAGACTTTCATAAGTAGCATCCTTCACCATTCATTTTGAATGATGTCAGGTATTTTTACCATCAGTCCCAAAGGGTGCAAAAAGTTTATAAAAATCGCATCTTATAAATATTGCATCCCTACCAAACACGTGATGAAAAAGTACTTCCTTGTAAAAAATACTTTTTGACAGAGTTTTTTGGGGGATCAAAAATGTCGACATTTTTCAGGATTTGTACTCTATGACATTCTGACAAATGGGCGATAAATTAGAATCAGGCAAGAGGAAAAAATCAGGAGTTGAATTGACACTTTATATTATTCTGATGCATACACGTGCACCATACTACCATCCAGACAAATGGTCATTTCTAGGGAATAGATTGCAGGCAGTGTTTACTTTATGTTGTGTTGTCTTTCATGAATCTGCGGTTTGTACAAATATGAAAAAATCGCAAACAATATGTGAAGGAACTCGGTGTATTTGCGCAATCCTGTTTAAGGTAGCGATCACTGAGCTCCGTAACATCCCTCAGAAAATTTTGATCCAGGCTAACAATGCCGGTTGATTTTTCTGACAAGATCTCAAAAAGTCTTGTGCTAATATTTTCTTAAGGTACGTGAAAGAGTGACTATGAATAGGACGATATGCGCTCTAAAGGGAATTTTTCTTCTTATGCCCTTTATCCTTAAGCGATTTTATTCTGTACTTAAGGAAACTTGTCTGTAAGAAAATTAATGTTTTTCTTTCTTTCCTTTGCTACTAAGGGCGTGAGTTAAATGGACTGAATTTAGATAGTTTACGTCTTTTTATTGAAATACTGAAAGAGAGTACATTTTTCATAAGTTGAGCAAAATTTCCACAAAAAGATCTTCCTATTCAGGGTAGTAAAAAATTGGGCCTTGTTTATAGATACAAAAGGTGTATGTGTATTTATTTCAATTTTGAGTAATTGAAGATTTTGGAATTTTGATTTCTGTAGAGTTTCAATAAAAAGTGTGTAAAAAAGAAAACAATTAGATATTCTTTTGCGCTGGGAGTTCTACTTAAGAGTAGAAAACCATGTGACATATCCAAATATCCACATGAATAGGAAATTTCTTTTTAGATAAATAGAAAATTTTTAGTTCAAAATCCATATCGAAAATGACCTTATCATTTATTGTGCTATTTATGCAACTAGACACAAGATGGAAGCACTTTCTATATGCTATTTAGCTATTTATCCATTTATCTTATATTGTTCCAAAAATTTTACAATATAAGTGAACTTGGGTATAAATACTACGGATGTTACCTCTATTCAGTGGGGACACATAATGGTTGCAGGCTGCAACTGACAATAAAAGCTAAAAAAAGTTAAATGCGTGAAGAAAATGGAGGCGTTGACACGAAAAGATTTAAACACTTTGGAAACCATTCGACCACCAAACAAGATCTCATCTTGTGAATCACTTCGGTTTTCTATACCCAACTTTAATCTTAAAACTGATTTTTTATGTTTCGGAGCAAAATTCTGTAATTTCTTACAGAACCAAAAACCAAATTTGTAAACTCTTTGATTATATATTAATATGTAAGTTATAATCAAATCGCGCATATCAAGTACCACTTCAACAAATTTTCCCACAAAATATCATCAAGTCAATCACGAATATCTTAATATCAAGAAGAGCCTTTTTAATTGGAAATATCCGCTCTATAGGAGACACCTTAATATGATCGCATGATCGCGAACAATTTATCTTTCCTCAACTATGCTGCAGCATTAGCGAAACGAAGTACATTACATATTTAAAAGATATTCATTGATGCAAATTGCAAATTCGGATAATTTTTACCAAGCTTCAAATTTCCTGTAAATGTTCGTGAATCACGAAATTCCATTGACACCAAAGCCACACATTATATTTAAAATACCGTAGCAAAACGTCCGAAATAATTGTAATTACGTGAAGGAATACAACGACCAGTCTTTTGCTATACTTTTCATAGACCCTTTACCAGTTAACATGTCATTAGGGCCCGACCATCAAATTCTCCCGGCCACCTGCCTCCATTCACACTTTCATGTCGACTTTAGATTAATTTCAGGCAGTCCATCAGGAGCAGGATTTTATGCTAATTTCCCGAATTTGGTGCAACAGTGCCTAATTAAAATTTCTATACATCCGAGGATCAAGCTGAATTTTGTCACTGGATATTAGCATTTCCACAGTTCGAATACTGGGGTGGTTCAAGGTTCACTCTCAGGACCAGACCCTTTTCAGAATACTTTTCAACTTGACGTGTGTAGCAAGTCCAGTACCTACTTTTGCCAGTTATAGCTACATTGTGGGCACTTCGGAATTAGCAGAATCTACATCACATTGTTTATTTCATCCTTTACTGTCGAGGGGTGTATTTTCGTGTAAAGTGATTTTTGCTTGAAATCACGAGGACATTCTTCTGAACCACTCAATAAAAGTTGACTGAACCTGAACAACCATCGAGCGTTGATTAAATTCACGAATACCACTCCACCCCAATAAATTATTATTAGACGCACGGGCATGAGCAGATGTTTCGATAGTCGGCCGGGACGGCTTAGCCAGTGAATCGCGTTTCCATTAAAATCCTTGAAAATGTGTATAAGGGGACACGAAGGGATCAGAATCTTTTCTAGAAGTTTTGTTTAGATTTATAGTACCTTCTCGTTCAGTCATAGATAGGATAGCCACGAATAACGAAGGGTGGGACTTGAAGGGGATAAAGCGAAAATTTTTTTTCTGCACGATCAGTGCATTTACTGTTATGGTAGTTTCGAATCCTTATTGTTGGCGCATGCCACACTTATTCCACGCGACCATTCCGCATTGAAAATGTTTTGATTTACACTGTTAAAAAATATTGTTTTGGAAAATTAATTTGGTTTGGATATTGCGCTCAGTAGGAATGTAAGTATTCAATGGTAATATTATCATTGATCCATTAAATTATAGTTTTTTTCTATTGGCAAAAATTGCTAGTTAAAATGAAATAAGTTTTTCGTCAGTTGCCCTTAGCCGTTTGTATAAATTCTGTACCAATTGCTCCCTCTCAGTTGAGATTAGAAAATAAATATAAAATAAATAGGCGAGGCTATAGTAATATTAAAGGATTGGTCATATTTGTGTCGCTCACGTCAAGCCAAGCGTTAGTGAGTCGAATTTCTTATATAATTATAAGAATTTTTTTTTATATAGAAATTGATGTTAGGGGTTAGAAGTAGTGATAGACAGGTTAGTCTTAAGTGTATCATGAATATGGAAAATTTGATTTGTCTTCCAAACTACTTAACACTGTGCAATCTTGACTTCAGTTTTATAAATTTAATTTAATTCTAGCTATATAAAGGATAAGCAATTCTCAGAAAGCCAAAATATCTTATTCTTATTTGTTGCCTTACATGAGGTAAGCTTTTCAAGCAAGCCTTTTTCATCTTTTCTGCTTAATGGTGTTGAAGTTCACGATTCACGTGGAGATATATTAGATCAGCGTGTTTTAATTTATCTTATAAAGATATTGAACAAAATTATGTAGATTTTTAAGTACCCTATAATTAAGACCACAAATCCCGTAAATCATGTCGTTCTTTCTAGAAAATTGCGCCTCCATTTTTCCTTTATGTCAACGTACGATATTTTTAGTCAATATTGTGGACAGATAAAAGTCTGCAGTCATTCATTTACTCTGTCATCATTACACAATAGATGCAGCAGGGATCTACTTTCGACGTTTTTTATTTAAAAACAGCTACACAAATGATACAGATTTTTTTTTGAATAATTGTTACGACAACAAAAACAACAGAAAATTTAGTAAGAATAAATATTTTATATATATTATATATAATATATGGAAATCTGTATCAAACTAAAGATAGCTTATTGAACATGCAGCGAAAACAACGTAAAGAACGTTTAAATGTTCTTCGTTTAAATCCGTCTTCAGGTAATACATCGCTGTAAAAAATTATTTGTAATACTCCATGATTCCTACGATAACTATCCAAACACAAAACAACGAAAAAAAATTGCATGTATAGTAAATATATTCAAAATATGTGTGAAGTACAGCGAAAGTTAAAAAAAATTCCGAGAAAGAAATTTTCTGGAAATTATTACTTAACCTTTGAAATACAGTGCGCTTACATTAATTGAAACTTTGGATTAATGCAATCTCACAGTTTCAACAGGTTCAACAATAGCTCGCAACATTTCGACACAGCTCAAGAATTCATATTCGATAATTGTAACTCTCATTATAGATTCTGATATTTTTGTTTCTCTCTAAATATTTACCCATTATTTGATTATAATATGAATATATGTATTCATTTGTTGCTTTAGATACTCTTAAAATATGTGATGTGTGGTTGCTAGTTGAACTCTCTAGCATATAAGTAGTAGTAGTAATTTCAACGTTCTCGACAACTGCAACAGGTCGGTTTTAATTAGTTGCAATTAATGCGAGCACATTGTATAACAAAATATTTTTGTAAAATCTGGCTCGAAGGACCAAGTTTTGTGTCTTACAATAATCTTCAATCTCTCCTTGTATTATGAAAATTAAATTGCAGTAGTTACACAAGTGGCTGCTGTCGTCAGCAACAAGTTACTAATATTGGCTTCATGTAATATAACTTTCCATTTCGCCATATTAGATGATTAATTTAATATATTTTTATAAATCTCTCAGTTTGTACCCACAGTTCTGCCTCCTTCAGGTTTGCTATTCTCTACGGCGAATTCGGTCGCTCTGTAACTGCGGTTACGATATTTAATTGATCGACTAAACCAGCGATTATTATTGTTATTGCCATACCCCATTTTACGCTCAAAGAATATTATAAAGGAAACTTTTCTGATAAATCAAATGTAATTCTTAAATGGTATTGTTTGTAATATTAGAATATTATACCTCTCCTGAATTTGCGGAGAACAAATATCTCCTCGTTTTCACTTGGATGTACCATCAGGATAGGATGTCGATTTGCAATGCGATTTTCATTTTTACAATAAACTTTACTACTGAAGGTTATTTGTGTTGTTGATTAAATGCGTAGAATTCGTAGAAATTCCCAATATAAAACGTGTCCCCATTTTCAAATCGTTTTTATTTGACCCAAGCATATAAGAAAAAAAATTATTCCATACATTTACACAAAATCATATTATAATCAATAATTTTGCGATTTATGATAATAATTTTAGTCCTCCCAAATTTAACAGTGTACTCTGTCCAACTAGAGAACAATTGAATTTTACGAGAACAAAAGTCTATTGTATGTAGCCTCTCCCTCGATCACTGAATGTGTCGTAATTCACCCTTGAAATGAAATCCTCGAAAAATCAGATCCCTATGGTTTAGAGGGCACAAAATGAATCTGTGGACCCCTCGGCTTTCAGTTGGCTTGCAAATTCCCCTAAGGCTTAACAGAATAACTGTAGGCTTAAAGTGAATTCTTATCAAGACCTGACGGGACGCGAATCTATTCAGAACACCCCACATCCAAGGGCATTTCAACATCACATGTTAGTTCTCTTTCGTCCTGATCAAGATCAATTATCCTGCAGCGAATTACACTAGAATTATCACAATAACGAATGAAGGGATTGCGCCTACATAGCTTCGGCACGACTTGAAATGTTTTCATTTCTCGGATGCTCTCAATTTTAAACAAGCAATTCGCAAAATGCCTGATAGCGTTTGATTCACGTAAAGGGCGTTATGCATTCAACGGCTTCACCATATGTTTCCTTCCCTTACGGCGGATTACTGAACAAACTGTGCACTTACCGCTTTCTAACGCATTCCGCCTGTTGTAGCATTTCAAGAAGATCCACTTCAATTTATGACTGATCTCTGATTTCAGAGCTAATTGCTCGCCAAGTGCTGGCCCATGTCGAACCGGGAAAGTCAATATCATAGAGATCGACGGAGTAGTGATGTGCACATATGGCCAAAATATGAATGGAGGTAGGCAGCAACATCACAGATTCATTTGGAGAAATTTTCGTCAAGGATATTAAAAGTGTCGCTTGCACGTGTGGTGTCTCGTCGAAATTGGAGCAAACGCACTATGCCACCGTCAAGTGACGCGGAGGGATTGTGTCAAGGATGTCCACATATGCACTTCGTTTGTAGCTGACATTGAGTTAGTGGCATCATTTGGAGGTGTCAAAATCGGCCTGTATTGGCTTGCTACTGGCACTAGACTAGTGGAATTTGTTAAGGAATTAATAAATCAAAATAGTTCCAACATGTGGCACCAAGTTATCTTTCAGGAACATTTTAAGTAGAATCATTTCCTTTTTCGGATGCTCAGGGATTTCAGAATGTTTGAAAACTGTAACATTTATTATAGACTGGTTTTAACTGAGCATATACAACATTGGTACCAGAAAAATAAAATATTAAGACCAAAATCTATAATAGTAAGCACAACAACACAAATGTATTATCTTTTTATAGCATGGAACCTGGACAATTTTTTATTGAAATAAATCGTCTGTTTTGAGATATTGAAAGCGTGTACTTGGGTATTAACATGCAAAAGAAGTTATCCTTTAACGTTTACTGATAAGTTTTACTTTTGTTTCAGTTTCAAAGCTGTCAAGGCAGGAAGCTCACAGCTAGTACCAATAATATCCGACAATAGTCACGCTAAAACGCTTATTTAATTTTTAACACAAGCCGCATGGATTTATATTGTTACTTTAAAAAGTGTTGGCTCACAACGCAACTAGATATCTTTCATCTGCTACTTCATAAATTTCTCAAGTATTTTAGACAAAGATGGGCTTATGCAATGTTAGCAAGTACAATGGTAAGAAGCAAACCCCATTGCCTTCAAAAATACCGAGCGAAAAGATTTAAATCATTATAAAAAAAGAAGAAGTCAGAAATATAGTTAGATTGAATTCTATAATGTTTTTATCTCCTCTCCTTCTTACAAGTTTCATTCAGTTTATGAAAGATTTGAAATTTATGTGGTGCAAATCTATTTACCCAGTCGTTAACGTACTTAAGGTACTTAAGAGTACTGCTGAATTGCTGTCATTTTGGTTTTTCTGAATTATTTGTTTTTATGATATATGTTTAGGTCACTATCTCTCCCAATTTGTTGGATAGTTTGTCCAATAGACACACCCATATAAAATACCTTGTTTATTAATAATGCCTGGAATGAAATTCGTTCGGCGTTGGTAAAATTGTTACTCTTTCAAAACTACAAAATCAAAGCCGCACCCCCTCTAAACGATCATCAACTTAAAAAGAATGCGTGCCCTTAATCAGAAGCAAAAATCAACAGTTCGTCAAGATCGAAATAGTACCAAAGTGTTCTTTTACCCCTAACTTGTTACAATACCCGCATCTCAATTTATAACAGAAAAAACCACATGATCACTGATTTTCTTCCACCCCTCCAGCAGAAACAAGTAAAATTATGAATAAAGTGCATTATCGCTCGCGTCGCGAGAACAAGGCAAATTCTTTCCTATAAATTGACGTTGCACCACACCTAGCCGCTGCAATTAAGTGTAAAATAATTCTCTGTAAAATAAAGTGCAAAAAATTCTTTAATATTCAGGTTGCCTTTGAGCCTGATGAGGGGTTGCCTGACTTGACTATACCTGCTTTTAAAAACATGGGAGTGGAGAGTTTCCAAAAAGTCACCCCAAAGTCGTTGAGGTCTTTAGAAACGTACTGCAAAAGACTGGAACTGAGTTGTTATGGAAAAGGGTTAATGCAAAAGGGAGAGGTTTTTCTGATCAAAAAGCAAAAAAGGCGGCATACAATCATTATCCTAACTATCAAACGAAGTCCAAAATGCTCTACCCTTGTGACAGTTGAGCGATTGTACATAGCTAGGGGACGTTAGCTCACTATCAAAATTATATTTACATAGGTGCGCATGCTTGACTCCCTTAAAAAATTTTCGTATCCCATTATATCGTGAAGGGATATTTCGGTTACGAAAGGAGAATTTTCCCGGGCAACACATAATGGCAAGCTTATGTACAGAGTTCGTCTGCCTTCCATTTTCGTCCTTATCCATAGGCGATTTAATGCACTTTTTGGTGTACTGTCACCTATGTATATGTATCATATGTTGGTTCCCATGTGTTTCACTCACATACGTGCCGTGTATGTGCACCTTTTTATTATCGCCATTCATTTCATTGCAAGACATCGGGCACGCGACACAGAGCTCGAACAGCTGTCCGACGAACAAGAGTAAAATCAAGAAAAACAGTGAAAACCTAGGGGAGCTGGAAGTAGAAGTCAGTTCTTTAGTTTCCGTTAACAGATAAGTTTTTCTCTGGAAAATTCGTGAGTTTTTTCAGTTTTCACAAGGAGCTTAGTTTTGTAATGTTCGCACTATCAAGGCACACGTGAGATTTGTGATAACACGTTAAAAATTTGTTTTCATTGCAAGGAGATGGCCACAATTGGCGTGCTTACTTACACCTTGCCATCAGGTCTGAAGCTAAAGGAGGGTTCCTTCAACAAAATTACTCTTGGCACCATCAACGGATCAACTCTGCATAACAACAACACGATTCTAACAAAAATTCCTGATATTGGAATGGTAGGAAGTGAAGTGCTAGTGATGCGCAAGAAACAGAAGCTGGTTCCTCTCTTGGATTCGAATGTTAAAAACATCCAACAGCAGCCGCCAGTAAAGAAACTGAAACTATCCGAGACCACCAATAGTACGATTTCCAAAGTGGGTGCTGGCGTCACTGGCGGGAAAAAATCAACCCCCTTACCTCAAGCGGTGGCGCGCAGAAATGCCAGAGAACGGAATAGAGTAAAGCAAGTTAACAATGGATTTGCAGCCTTAAGACAGCACATCCCCGATGAAGTCGCCGAAGCTTTTGAGGCAGGTGGAAATGGAAAAGGATCCGCAAAGAAGTTGAGTAAAGTGGAAACCCTGCGAATGGCAGTGGAATACATTAGAAGCCTTGAAAGGCTGCTTGAATTAGACACTACCAAACCCAATGTAAATCATACCGAAACCTCTCCTACAAAAACTGTGATAAAAACGGAAATGAGTTGTACTCCTGTTCCCGAAGAGCATTACGCAGAAAGTAATTACGATCCAGACGAGAGTTCCGTTTACATAAATGACACCCTTCCGGATATTACCACGCTCAACGGACAACAGTACCTTCGAATTCCGGGGACAAACACGTACCAACTAATTACCACTGAAATTTTCGAAAACGAGGAAAATATCCAGCCAATTCCTGCCAATACTTTTACTGATATCGGAATGGGAGCACATCTGGGATATACGATAACCACAACATCCGAAGAAGTTTCACCTACGATAGCACCTGCATCTATATTAACAGAACGATATAGCATTGGCAGCCAGCCATCCCTATCACCTGCTACCCAGTTACAGCACAATCAGCATTTGCTGGCACAACTGCAGATGCGACAGGAGCACGTCCACATCAAAAGTGAGGACACATCAATAATTTACCACCAAAGTCAGTTGGCACCGACTTCGCCTCCACTTAGCGAAGGACAAGGCTTTTCTGATGTCCAGTTGTATGATAGCATTAGCAGCAGCACCCTTAAGAGGGAAATTAAAGAAGAGGTCAGCCTTGAAACAGCTGCCTTATCCGAGGAAAGTATGATGGAAGCAATCGACTGGTGGGATGCCCATACACCGCAAAGTGATGAATCGGTCATCTTATAATTGGTACTTCCTTAATAGTTAAATTATTCATGTATATAAAGTGCAAGTAGGACAATTCAAATCTCGTACAGTGTTCCATTAGACATAGACAGTATTCTGTACACCGTGGAAGCCTTTTTATTGTTGTAAATATCTCAAATAAAATTTGAAAATTAAAGTACGCTCAAAATGCCTTCTAGTGTAAGGACGGACCAAATTCTTTAAGGCTATGGCTGATATTTATTATTAATTTAAAGAAATGTTTATATATTTTGATACATTATTTAAATAAATTTTTTAATTTTAGATCGCTAGACTCGTTTTTATCTACTTTCTCTGAACCCCTAAGCTTGCTGGGTAGGTAGTGGTGAAAATTTTCAAAAATTGAAGCACTAAAAAGGTTTCTATTTTAAAGTAACTTCTATTCTGCACGACGTTGGTGTTTTTATAAAGAAACCGTTTGGAAGTTGATTTGAAATTCTCCTGTGATTTGAAAGTTTTTTTTATTTAGTCCTTTCGTCCACACAGATTCATCGCTCGATTTATGTGGTACCTTTTATATGCGTTTTTTAGGTGGTCAAATTGCCCTCTCCCAGATTTCTATATATTATTTTTATAAAAAGAATCGCCCATATCCTGCTTTGGCTTTATTTTTATATAATTATATTTGGACTAACAGGTAATATGATTGTAACAAAAAACAACACACATATACTCTCCATAGCTCAGGAAATTTAGATCTTAAGATTATTAAAAAAATAACTAACAGGCTGGATTTTTGTGTAGATCTTTAATTTTGAACTTAATGTCTCCAATGATAGTACCCCAGGGAAAAGTTTTATCGAAGGTGAAAGGGAGGGTTGGAAGGGGAATAGAAGCCTGAAATTCAGTTTTTGCAATTAATCGGAAAATTTTGCAAGAGAAAAGACAACTATCAACATTTTTATTGTCACCCAAAATGACTTGGGTGTTAAAGAAAACATGCACGCTATTCCAGTGTTATATATACAGTACCGCTCATAAGTATTTGCTCACCAATATTATTTGAATTTTCTGTATTTATAGCTGAAGTCATTCTGTAAAATGTTTTAAATGTTGCTTTAATTAATACTCCAAGTCTGTTTATACAAAAATTTGAGCACTTTGTAGTTGTGGTAATAAAATTTTATGGAATTTTTCTTTAATTGCGACTTTTTCGCAGACTTTTTCGGAAGCAGAAATCACTTAGATAGGGCCAAAGGATGGTCAAAGGGTATTTTTGTTCAACAAACAAAAGTACTTGGGTAGAATGGCGAGCCTTAATATATTTAAAACGGTCAATAATCAGGCTCAAAATTGAGATACAAGATTCATAAAATGAATAGTATATTAATAAACAACAATAGTATATTAATAAACAATCAATGCAGTTAAAACTTTAAACTTTTCTACGAAAATTCCTGTGGCATCAACAATGTCCTTGCCCCAGCAATCGTTAATCTCTTTTTATAAATGGAAGTAAGCGGTCCTGTTCAACGGGATCCGGAAGGAAAGCTGTTTGTCCGGATTTTTTCCTCATAAACATTTGTTTAGAAAAAACAACCCTAACAAATGAGATAAATGAAATCATCTTGGAAGCAGTACCACTCTCAATAGATCAATAAAAACGCACCTATTCAAACAGTAAAATTGCGTGCACCACTTTTCAAAATTTTACGACCTATAAAGGCGCAATATGCAATTATGAATCCATAAATGGGTCGCACGGAATGATCAAATTCTAATGGATGCAGGGCGTGCATGAAATATCCGTTAGGGTAGAGAACGGTATTCGAGGGGGTAAATATGAATAACTGTACTGTCTCATATATTTCGATTAACGGACCCAAAAGTGATCTTCCTCAATAAGATCGAATTTCTCAGATCCTTCCCATATGAAAAGGAGTCGGATTCCGTTCTGCAGTAATTTTTTGCCTGGACTTGACGGCATGACCGTTTTGCATAGACTCCAATAACGTTATGCAATATTTCACTTCTTCCAGTACTCACACTCCCTTTTCAATTCTCCATAAAGAAAAGTGCTTAAAGGCAGAAATTCTTTTGATTCCACCATATCTGGAGATCATCTCAAAATCAACGTCGTCAATAGAGACTTTCTTCATGCGCCTACCTTCAATCTCTCACGTGCTATTTTTCTTAAGGATAACTCTGCAAAAGAAAAAGGATCTTGTTCCTTCTCATCTCCACGCGAACTTCTTCACAAAGGACTGAAATTTGTATGCACGCATGAAATCTGATTTCAAAGTCCCTTATCATACCTGAAATAGTTTTTCTGCTGTCCTCAATGCATTGCAGTGCAAATCTTCCATTGTGATCAAAGGACGATCGTCTTATTCTTTACTGTGATGTTGATCCAGAAAGATATACGAAGCAAAGTATCCCAGGTACGGGAAAATGTTGTGCATCCATAAGGTTCATAGAGTTCATGTCTAGCACTCGGTGCTCATCACTGAAACGTCCTTTAGATTCCCACGACTCAATGAATCTTTCCTGTGGGACAATAAACAAAATTCGAAATGGGACCTCCTTTCATTTAAACAATCTTTTCCTTACGAAAATTCTGATGTCTTTGATTTTTGGCTTTTCTGAAGTTTGTTTTGTTGATGCAAAAGTATTTCTCTAGGACTATGTGTACGCAATATGAAATAGGGGAAGTAATCTTGGGAAGGAAAATAACTGTCCTCTGACGAAACCTTTTCTTTCAAGATGACCCTATGGATTCTGAGGTCATTACCTTTGTTTTCATACATATTCATAAGATTCGGACAAAAACTGTGAGGGGATGTCCGTAACGAACTCTGTGGAATAAATAGACATGAATTCCGACACATCTTCCAAAATTTCCCTACGATAAGCTTGTACATTTTTATATAATATATGAATATTTTATAAAAAAATATGACTCTTTAATTTTTTCTTTTTAGTTATTTTTTCCGATTTAGTATATAGAATTTGGAGGACCTATAATAATTCGATTTCATAGTACAATTTTAGATACATCTAAAACGAACTGCTCCTGGACACAGTTGACTGCCGCATACATGCGATTAATGGGCTCATGTTTACCATAGCTAGTTCTAGAGAAATTTATATGCAAAATGGAGACATCCCTCAAGTCAAGAGGACATCTAGTAAAAGGGTTCCCAGATAGTAGCCATAGTTATCAAGGGCTGCGAGGATATGGAAATCCAAAAAAAAAACGTGAAGTGAAAATCCTATGATGCTGTAGCACAGCATTGGCGAAATGGAAAATAGAATGTGGACAAACTCCACGGAATTAGGATGTTGAAAGAAGATGTCGGTGCACACTCTTTTTGAACAGCTGCGGCCCGTTTTCCCCAGGAAAAATATATGTGGGAGTAAAGTCTATCATAGCAGTCTGTTCTACTTTCGTATAATTGTGCTCAAGAAGGATTTCATTGTTCTATTCGTCTCGAAAACGAAGGGCTGAAGAAGGCCCGATGCGCAAGTATCACGCGTAGAAATGGATCTACAAGGAATCATACCGAAGATTTCGTAGGACCATGCACCATTAAGCCTAGGCTTTTAGAAGTTATCGTCTCGTAGCCAATAAGCTTCAAAACCTTTTTTGCACCTTATTCAACGCAGAATTCTAGTCTAGGTGTTAGATTTGAAGGATTTGTTGTATCGCTGCAAAAACCTCATGCATTTTATAACATTTTTTGCAATGGCATATATCTTTGCGTCCAAATACAAAATTGGGTAATTTAATATGCAATAAGGGTTCCAAAACCAGCCCACAAACTAAAAAGCAAAAGAGGCCCTAAAACGATCATTTTCATAATTAAGCCATTTGTAGCAGGATACAGAAGACCTGAATCAAGTAACCAAAT
>QYTT01089986.1:16480-26788 GCA_006980735.1 Dasypogon diadema
AAAACTGTGAGGGGATGTCCGTAACGAACTCTGTGGAATAAATAGACATGAATTCCGACACATCTTCCAAAATTTCCCTACGATAAGCTTGTACATTTTTATATAATATGTGAATATTTTATAAAAAAAAATATGACTCTTTAATTTTTTCTTTTTAGTTATTTTTTCCGATTTAGTATATAGAATTTGGAGGACCTATATAATGTATTTTAATAATTCGATTTCATAGTACAATTTTAGATACATCTAAAACGAAGTGCTCCTGGACACAGTTGACTGCCGCATACATGCGATTAATGGGCTCATGTTTACCATAGCTATTTCTAGAGAAATTAATATGCAAAATGGAGACACCCATTAAAATGGAGACACCATCAAACTAACGATAAAAGAGCGTAAGGAGCTTAAGGCATGCACCATTAAGTCTAGGCTTTTAGAAGTTATCGTCTCGTAGCCAATAAGCTTCAAAACCTTTTTTGCACTTTATTCAACGCAGAATTCTAGTCTAGGTGTTAGATTTGAAGGATTTGTTGTATCGCTGCAAAAACCTCATGCATTTTATCACATTTTTTGCAATGGCATATATCTTTGCGTCCAAATACAAAATTGGGTAATTTAATATGCAATAATGGATCCAAATCCAGCCCACAAACTAAAAAACAAAAGAGGCCCTAAAACGATCATTTTCATAATTAAGCCATTTGTATCAGGATACAGAAGACCTGAATCAAGTAACCAAATATTTTTAAAAATTTCCACCCATAGCACAAAACCAATCAATTTTATGGTTTGACACTGTAGAGCTGAATTTTCACCAAACACTACTGATCCAGTGGTTATAAAATTGCACACCCAATAAGAAAAAAGATATGAGCAACTCGGAGGTAATGATGATTTGGACGAAGAAATTTCCACCCCCTGGCAAAGTCGTGAGTTTTGTGTTATCACGGTTCACGGTTGCACTTCAGCAGTGCATAATTCGACAAATCTCCTGGCAGAAAGATACTAAAAATAAATAACTTCCTCAAAATACGTAGGAAGAAGCATAACTTTCTGTCTTGCAGGTCGATTCCCATGCAAATCCATCCTGTCGACGTACGCACAGCACTTTGTTTATGCTTGGCTTAATTTATACTCTTAAATAAATGCGTATGAAATTTATGCTCATGGTCGTACTATATGGTTCCCTAATGAATTCCACAGGACGTTGAGAACAAAAAAAATGCACTTACCTGCACGCTTTTTGCTTCCTTATTACTTATTCTGTTATTTTTATCAAGGCAGCGGTTGGTCTGAGAAAGTTGCTCTGGGCAACTGTATTACCTTTATAATATGTCTACTTACCTTTCAAGTCACTCCATGATCCATGAAGCAGTCAACCCAAAGCAGATAAACCAGAAAACCCAAATGTTGTGCAAAGGATCCTCATTTGAATATTTTTTGGACCAGGAAATTTTAGCTTGTCATCCTTAGTTCCTAAAGGTCATGGGTATTTCAATATGTGCAGAGGATCTGGATATAATTCACTTTATAAGGTTAATTAAGGATACGAAAAATGCAGTGAGTTATGACCTAATTTGCATATTTCATTTGCAATTTACAAGCCATGACACGAAGCTTATGAGAACTTAGATACAGTCTCAAGATACAGAGGTTCTTTTAATTGTAGTAAACCTCTTGTGAAACTACGGAAATCTTTTCCAATGAAAGCAATTCTTCTACGCAAAAGGTGCTATGAGGAAATAGTTAACCCCATAACTGTAACGAATAACGGCTTAAATCCTTTCTCAATCTTATTCCTTTCAGAAAATATCCTTTCCCTCGGAATATGATCCCAAATTTGTCACAAAACCCGACCTTAATGAAAGAGAAAGGATTTCCGCATCGTTCAAATCCCTCAAGTGAACTAATTGTCAAAGACTTCTCGATCAGGTAAAATTGACATCTAATAAGTATCGTAACCTCCTGCATTACAGGAACGTGAAATGCATTAAAAGTAAACTGCTATCGCATCCTTGAGAAATCCGGAAGAAGCCGCCGCGCAGACTTGTCCTAAGTCACAACCGTTTCACATATGAAAGCGCACGACAATTCTTGTGCACAAGGATTACGAAAAAAAATCAAAGGAACTTGCTCAACACGTCTTGAAATCCCTTCAGGTTCAATTCACGGTCTTTATACAGCAAAAAAGAAGAAAAAAATTCCAACTTCTTGTCCTCTGTGTGAATGCTTCGAATAATAACGTCTGGCACAACGGGTCCTCTTTCATTCCCAGTATGATGGCGCGCACTGCTCAAAATCCAAGAGCCCAGGATAACTACACAGCACTTTTATATAATGTATTATAGTTGGCTACCAAGATATTGTGTAACCCGGGATCCAAGCAATCCTAGGACCAAAAAGCAATATACGAGACAATATTGTTCATCATGTACATGCACGAAGGATGACGAAACTTTTTATAATAGCTCCTGCTCAAGTTCCTTAGCCAAGTATATTGTGCTCGCCGGTATTATGTTTGGGACTTGCCTTTAAGAAGTCTCCTAGTTCACTTTATTCAAATTTCAGCATCCTCGACGTTCGGGACCCACTCATAACTCGCACAGGTACTGGAATTGGTGTTGTTCAGATCTTTTGTTGTGTACTTTGACGTTTTACCTCGGGGAAAGACATGGCTTTCTGGGCCCCTTTGTCTCGTGTAAAAACTTGAAATAACAGCTCATATGTGACATCAGCTGATTACCGGTGTTACAAGTGAGGGAAATCGATATTGTCCTTCGAGGCTGAAAGTGAGTTATGGATTTTTCACACCAAGGAATAATGTTCTATTCTTGGACTTTACAGATCAATGACTCCGAAGATAGATTTCTTTTGTTACAAGAAAGTATGTGTTATTGTTGTAAGAGATTTAAGTGAAAGAAAACAGCTCAAGTTCATTAAGGATTTCACGTAGATGTCTTAGCCGAATCAGCTATTAAATAATCTTGAAAAGAGGATCGGAATGGTGCCGACACAACTGAGAGGGATTTTTTTTCTAGATTGTAGAACCATGGGATCGCGAATCATTTTACGTAAATTTTCTATTTGTTTCAATGACGCAATAATAGCGTCAAAATTCAAAATGTTAAATTATATACACTGACAATGTCTTGTAGTAGATTTTGACGTGGACAAGTCTTACATCCCAAAAATCTCGTGAACTAATAGCACGGTATAGGCCACATATTTAGCTGTAGATAGACAGCGCAAGGATGAAAATTTATGCTGATACTCTCTGTAAAGGGAGAGACTTTCGGAGACGGATTCAATGGGAATGGGAAAGAAGATCAGTCGATTAGGAACCTCGGAACTCTCCGCTGATCAATACAGAAAGGTACAGAAAATTCTGTTTAAATTCACAAATGACTTCGACCGCTAACCCATATCGCTCTATAGCGATTTTTGCCGTATCAACAAGCCAAGACCGAACAATAGTGTCGCCGCAGTACCATCAATACCTAACTCCCGGAGGAATGGTCCGCGCGTATAATGTATAATAATAACCGGTGAAAGCATTATGATACTTATTTCAACGAGACGTTTAAGATCATTTCGACAAAATGTTCAAGCAGGTTGAGTTTGTATTGGTGTACGACATATGGGACAACTTCCGCTGGTGTATGACGTATGGGACCGCTTCCGGTACTCTAACAATCATTCCCGAAGGAAGCGGTGTAGACAAGAAATTTAATCAAGGTGATGCATTTTAAGAATTGATCCCATTTCTAAGCAAAGTAAGGGATTTGATCTCCAAATCTAAGTTTCTGCACTACGGTGTACCTCAAGATTCCGCACTCGGCCCGCATCTTTTTATCTATTTATTATTGGTCTTCCGGGTGTTAATTTTTTTGTTTAAGATATTGCATAAGCTCAGGGAACACCCTATGATACACTCAGCACAGCTTATTCAAAGGGAAATTTTAGGCAAGAGCAGATTGGGGTATTTTGACTTGACAAATATTGCAAGTAATCCACAATTTTTGGCATGAAATTTCTACTGTGGCTGCGCTTTCTTATTTATAAATTCTTAATAAATCATTCTTGTTATTATTATTAAGTCCTTTTTAATCTGAAATACTTTTGTCTTAAACTAAAAACGTGGATCTAGCTAAATTAAGTAAAGCGGTGTTAATTCTGTTCAAATTTTAGATTTGTACTTTATACCAGAAAGACTACCGGAATGCAAAATAATACAAAAATTCACGGTTAATTCGCGATAGGAATAAATTTCACCCTTGAATGATTTCTCTGAATATGAAACTAATATCTAATTTTGATTATGCAAATTCAAAACATGTCTCACTAATGCTTTTATATTGCACGCAACACGTTTAGAATTTCAAAGATTGATACAAAAAGGGTAAATATGATTAATTAAAAGTGGCAAGAAAAAATTTGCCAACATCAGACTAAACCATTAGATCCCCTTTCAATGAAATAATTCAACAAGGGAAGTAATGTCACGAGTGAGTTTCAATCCAGCTAATCATAAATTTTCTCTATGATCACTTAAAATTGAGTGACGTGATCGACAAGGAATACATGCATATCTTATGTAGTTAGAATGAAAAAAAAGTATTTATAATAGAAGGGTGAAGTAGACGTGAAAGACATGTCAAATTATAGACTTCAAAAACACTTGAGTGCGCAACAGATGTTAGGCGTACGCAACGAACTGTGGATATTTTTGTATGCGATTCCCTGAGAGGAAAATAAAAGGGACGTTATCATCTTCATATTGCAAATATTGAAGTAACTACACCATCTAAATTGTAAGGAGAAATGTCGTCATATGTTTTTATTGCGTGAATTTTGCTATCATTAATGCATTGGACACCGTGCGAATCATATATTCAATTTACGGCAGCTTTTGCAGAGATCATTCCATACAAAAGTTCATTTTAATAGACTTTTTCAGTAAGAAGACTCGACGCACGTTAGGAGATAAATTAGTGCACCCTGACGACTAATAATAAGGTATTAATAAAAAAACATATATGTAAAATTACAAATATTTAATTAGTTTCAGGACACATAAGGAACCATTGTGGACTCTGTGAACCTTGTCGACCCCTTCTGCAGACAGACTGATGATTACTGAATAAGACTTTTCTATAAGAGAATTACATGAAAACACCGTCGAAAGCTTTAGAGAAATTAAGTAACACAAACACATTAGTCATATCCAGATCCATGTATCCATAATTCATAGTAGAAGTATAGAACTTCTTTGCATTTTTCAGCTTTAGCTCTTCAAAGCTGATCACAAAAAGAAATATGGTGCAAATGAGAGCATCTATGGGTCATCGACGCACACATTTGGAAATAGGACCATTTTAATGGGTCAAAAATCAATACAATCTTTATCGTCCTTTCCTAATTTTATTCTTTTATAAAATAATATTTGCTTACACCCTCATTACAGAAAAGTACTAAAAGTTGTTTGTTACTATAAATTAAAGCATTTTATATTAAAGTCGATTTGTATAATCTGATCTTAACTACAAACTTAACCATTTTAAATTTTTTATATAGCAGAGAGCGATTCTTCATTGTGTTTGCCCACATTTTATATTTTTGTGTTCCACTTTGGATCTTCATACAAGTTTTTAATACAAGTTTCTGCTCTCATTTATGTGACAATAGCTTGGGGTGTTCATTCTTCAATTAAATCACTTTTTAGTAAAACTTTATGATAAAATTGCAGAATAACGTCTTCTTACACTCATTACGTGCTCTCAATCCCCTGGGGATAGTTCATAAAAGCGGTACTTAATTCCAATGTAACCAACTTTGTCATCACGAACATCACATCCAGAAATTTTTCCCTCGAATGCATTAGCATAACACACGAAACACAAAATTTCTTTTGACTTTCCGAATATATTGCATCCACTTTTTAAAAAATTTCAAAGTAGTTTCTTACTCTTAAGGACATATGCTGCATTTATGGGATCATTTCATGGTTCACAGGGTCATAATGTTTGGGTTCTTGCACAGTTGAGTTCCCTTAAGTCTGTTGAACGAGACATGCAAAATAAGAGACGCGGTATAGTCCCATATGGTGGAATTTGTCGACGCATGATTTTATTTTTCACTATCCCAACATAATAAGGAAATAGCTTAAATTCTATCCCTAAGGCATTTTTTTGCTATTTCCTGGATTAAGGCACATGACAGAAATTTGAAAAAATTCCACCCATGTCGCTTGAGTTGGAAAGGAAAAATCAACGAAAATGTGTTATGTCAGGAAAAGATTTAAACCTGCAGTGATACTGGATAAAAATTGTATAATACAATAGAGGAGGAATCCTTTCGAAATCTTTCACCTGACTCCTGTCGGCGGTCTCATAAAACGAGATATGTTAGTTTTCTCTTGACAAGCTGCCAATGAATTACAAATTTGACTTGTCCAGTAAAGAGGCATTGTAGGAATTTATTATCCTTAAATGACGATACAAACTTAAAGGATTCAAAAGAAAGTATCTTCCTAAATAGATAGAAATACGACTTCTGAGTGTAAGGTACTTTGCTTTCTACAAGAGGAATAATATATGTAGTTCTCGGGTTACGCTTATTGAATTCTCCGCTCAATGTCAAAATATTGTGCAATAAATTTGGGATTATGGGCTCCGAACGTAAGGCTACTCGTTTCTTAAGTGCTTACGTCTACCTCTTTACTTGATAACTGAATACAATGGAGCCAAGCTGGCGAGTTATGTTGATAAATTAATTTAGTGGAATTAAAGGTTGGCCGGGCTCAGACAGCTTTTTAATTTTGACCACCTTCTCACTTCCACAGGTTTACTGCTGTCCGATTAATTAATTTATCAGATTTTAAATTCTGTTGAAGTGTTGCTTTGACATATTTTGAGTTTATTATAGTTATGAGGGTACTGAATTTTGCATTTATCAATGTTAGGATACGAGGAGGTAGGCATTCAGGCCCATACGGTTATATAAAATATTAGAAAAATAAAGCATCGAATAAAAACCAATCTAAAGTTCCTTAGAATAATATAAAAAAATGATTAAACACTGGTTTGTAATATTTTAAAAGTTTTCGAAACTTGCAAAATATCTCGATATTTGGATTTAATGATAAAAAGATAAAAAAGATAGATAGATAAATAGATAGATAGAAGCAACTACAACTTCATTTTAATGCTTCGATGCCAATTTTTTTTTTTCAAAATCAATACTCTTATTATTTACTTTTAAGAAATTATTTTACCAGCGTATTTTATCTTCTGTTTTCTTTTGGTTTTCAAACAAACATAAGTTTAGAGGAAAAATATGTGAGAAAGAGTCCAATATGAGTGGGAATCCCTAGAGATCTTAATGTGGTAAACAATAAATATTTTGAGTTAGTTAAACTATAACCAAAATAAAAGTAACAATAACAACATTCTCCCCAAGCAATGAAATACTCTTTACAAAAATTGTAATCTTTCCACTCTCCACTTTTTCAGAGAAATGTAAATAATAGTAGTGGATATCATTACCAATGTTCTTAAATTTATTTTTAGTAAATCAAAACAAATTTGAGCCCAAATAATCACCAAAATATATTAATAATTAGATTAAACCATTGAATGGAAAATATCTGAATTTTTTAGTATTAATTTTTTGACAAAATTTCCCTTAGAGAAATTCATTTTGGTGGAACTGATAAGATTCCTTCCGCAAAAATATCTGGGAGTTTTTTTTCTTATCTTCTTGAACAAAACTTTCGAATTGGAAGTTTTGTTTTATATTACCAAGAGGTAAAGTACTTCTGAAGTGGCATTTAAATAATAATGCTCTTCTGTTTATCGTCTTAATAAAAAGTGCAACCAGTGCAAGTATCTATGAACTTTGACAATATTACCTTTGGTTTGGGTAACATCTACGTTTAATGAAATACGAAATTAAAACATTTACATTCGTTTTTCATATTTAAAGTGCCGAATATTTTAATTCTTACAACTTATTTTAACATAACCCCAAAAAGGTATCGATCACTATCTTAGGTCTCTTCGGAATACCGCAGTGAAAGAGAAACGAAGGGTGACTGACGAAGCGAAACATTTTTACCACCATATCTCTCGGTTTTAGATTTTCTCTTTGGTCTTTCATCTGTAATTTTTCACAAATTCAGAAATATATGTGGCGAACGTCCCTTTTTCAACAGCAAGGACTATAATGCACCCCTGGCTACCAAAGGATAACAAGCGGAAATTACTTCCTGCAATGTTCCAGAAAGGAGTTGTAGAAATAGGGTAAAAAAACCCTAGAAATAAATTAGTATTTCGGAGCAAAATCATACACGTGGAAATGATAGAGTTCCACTCATTCGTTTATGTATAAATTGGAATCACGCATAAATGGTTTAATTAAATTAACTATTCAACGAAGTTATGCAAAGATCAAAAATTATTTATTTGCTTCGCAAACCTATAAGCCGCAAAGGGGAAATTTCTTAATGCTCAGTACATTCTAATTAGCCTAGAATTTATTTACACAGCATAAAAGTTAAAGCCATCAAATCCGATGATTAAACAAAAAAATTAAACGTCGTAAATTTAAATTACACGTCTTAAGAAGCACAAATTGATCACTCAGTTTTCCTAATAATGACCCAAGTTCTTGTTTGGATTTCTGGCATACACTGGTGTATTGAACATAACACGCACACACACGGGACAGGAATGAATTTCGCAAGCACAGAAGAGAAGTTGTGATTCATTAGTAAAATTAAAACAAACAAGTTCAAGTTTATGCATTGAAAAGTATTGGCAGTAAAAGTTTAGTAATATTCCCCCGCCTCACTATGTAAAAGACATCAATAAAATATTTAAACCCGGTGGATTTACACTTTTTAAAGAGTCATAAACTCAGCGGTAAAACCGGGAAAATTTGTTTTTAATGGAATGAAGACGAATGACCTAACTGACTGTAATACACGAATGCATTTTAATAAGTTTCATTTCAGCTTCTTTTTGCTGCTTTAATTACAATATGTATTTTGTTTGCTTCTGCTTGGGTAGGTGCCCATACAAAAAAGATCAAAGGACAACTAAGCGACCATTATTTGCTACTATTTTTTTTTTCAGAGACGAGGACGGTAAGGTAAATAATAAAAACTTTGTGTACGTTCAACCCAAAAGAAGACGGATCCGAAAGGAAGTTTGCTTAAGATTTGAGATGATATGAACCGAAACGATTTTAGATCAAATTAAATTATGCAGATAAAGTGACTACTGCCCGTTCTGTTTAGATAAGGCTTAAAAACTGCCAACTGTTTTTTTGACGTGAGTATATTGTAATCAAATGCCCAATGGCATATTAGCGCTTAAAGTTGACAGTGTTTTTATACTGCAAAGGAAGGTTCTAATGTACATTACAATAGGTATTTTATATATTAATCTCATATTGCACAAAGAAATTAAAGGAAATTTTTCAAAAATACCCTAGACAGGAGGCTACTAAAAATTTCACAAGTCAGGAACTCTCAGACAAAGGCAATAGTTCTGTATTTACCATCAACTCTTATTATTGAAAATCTCTCTCTAAAATCACCCTTCCCCCTCAAAATGGCGTCAGGAATAATCATTCGATGCTATCTTCCTTTTTGCACGTGACAGACTACAAGTTTGATATTTGTGAAATTTTTATGTGTTTTTAAAATTAAAATAGAACGAGATCAATTGTTTTTATTATTAAACATGTGCAAAATATCTTAAAAATTACGGAAAATATAATTAGTAATTTTAAATAGAAATATTCGTGTATTATAATAACAATGAGTTTCTCCTCTAGCTCAGAAAGCGCACTTCTTAGCGTGGAGCCAAAAAAAATTTACCTATCTCCGCATTTCAAGGAAATGTTTTAAGATTAGGCTCCCCGACAAGCATGCAGAAAAAAGAAGATAATCGTTAGTAATGTTAATATTATAACATAAATCATAAGACAAGAAAAAGACGTACAGTCTTGAACACATCCAACTCAAAGTTCTCCGCTATGCCGCACACATGCGATTAATAGGCTCATGCTTACCATAGTTAGTTCTGGAGAAATTAATATGCGAAAGGGGGACACCTCTCAAGTTGAGACTAAACTTCCTCATTATTTCGAATATTTGTTTATAATTTAGCTACTCGTGGAGCAACCTGATCGCCAAGCCCGGACAATCGCATACATTGTGCTACACCATCCTGCTCTAGGATTCCCATCCTTTTAAGATGATATGCAAAGACACCACACCCAGTAGTCAGAGAATTCAATCAT
>QYTT01089993.1:24183-51627 GCA_006980735.1 Dasypogon diadema
CAATCTAGAAAAGGAGGAATTAATGTTGAAAGTAAAATTGCCATATTTTAATAAAACAAAGAATTGAGAAGTCAAAGAGAACAGTCTGGAGAAGATACTTTGAAGAAGAAGAAAATCTATCGAATATGGTAGATTTTCAAAAAGTGCTCTTCAAGGAGCGCTCTAATGCAATCGGACTGCTGCAAAAGTCAGATGGGAGATACATTGCATTTACATTGGTATTATTTTTACACACTCACTTTAAGGGCTGCAGTATAATTAAGGGTAGAAGACTTAATACCAATTTTAATAAAACTGTTTAGAGATACTTAGGTTCTGGGACTACTCGAAAAGGTATAAAGGGCGGTGCACTGCCCAAACCAAGCCACACGACTTAATAAACCTACCCCTCTTCAATCTGAAAACTATGTGGAAGTCAATAGATCATCAGATCAGAAAGGAAGTACCTGGTGAAACACCTTTACTACTATACAACAATAGGCAGGAAGGTCCACTCTAACAGCTCTACACAATTTTGTTAGTCAAATTAGAAGCAGCAATAGTGGTAGTGCACCCCTCCTAGTTATTGAGATTGAGGAGCGATTGAGAAGGGAGTACAGCGCCAAAGATATTACAAGTGAGAAATATATTGTCCAGCTGAAGAATAACAATCAACCTAGCAGTTGAAACAACCACTATAACGACAACCAAGGAGGAATCCTGTCCCTCCTTATACTGTCTTGCACACAGACGGATCTAGGATGGAACATAAAATTTTGTACCATTGTAAATATCCATAAAGGTGCACATAGAACAAAAGTAATTATACTAACGTACACCGAGGTAACGCTAAAGACACTCGCCTCATACTCTTCTGAGTCGAAATCTGTGTGAGGTTTAGAAATATTTTTGTACTTTTGTCCAACATTAATCATTTAAATTTCCAATCAATTAATTAATTGATTAAAAAATTAGTTGAAATTACTTTAATTGAGATAAAATTCAATTGTAAAAGACTAATTGTAAGCTGCAATTAAATCTAATTGCAATTAGTGTACTTGACTTGCAGCTTGCAATTAATCCAATTACAATTAAATCAATCATGATCAATATTTTGATTACACAACTAATAATATTCAGTTAATTTTGTCAGCCAAATTGTACAGGTGTTGGTGTTGTAGTTTTACTGTAACGAAGAATACATTGCGGGTCGTATTGATCAGAGTATTGCATCAGGCATTATAAATCAGCGTAGATACTAATGAACCTTATCAGACACACAAGTATAGGTATATTCTTGTATATACTTGTATCTGCAGCCAGAGGTAAGTAATGCATTGCTTCCTGTACTGCAGTCACAAGTCGAACTGGAAGCGCAGGTAACTGGCAATTGTAAGGTATTGTTTATTTTTATAATTATAGGTTTACTAGAAAATAAAAAACATTTTGTTTATTACAAAAATGTAAACAAATAGATGCTAAGTACCTTGCATTTTCACAAGCAAATTTTCTTTACAGTTACAATAGTCACCTGTTTACTTGCATTACACGCTTTGTCTATTACCTGTCCCTGTAGGCATACCTGTTTATCAATAACTGCCATTATTGTACCTGTGCAGAACTTTGGTACTGACGATGTGAACATTATGTTTTCCAAAGCGGTTGAACATTTAAGTTTATGTAAAATTTGGGAAGGTAGTTAGTTTTGACTCGGATATGACAGTAGTGACACTGGTGGCAAACGCTTGCAAATTACATCGAACCAGGTAATGTCTTGTAATGTTTGTGATTGGTGGAACACGTTTATTTCTTGCTCGCTTCACCTTAGGAGCCCGTGACCGCAATACTCTCAGTTATTGTTTACCGCTTTTCTTTGATTGTCTGGTATAAATAATTCAATAACCAATATCTTTTCCTATGTAAATGAACAACTTCTTTAGATGGTAGACGTCAATGATGAATTTTTACAAAGACAGCACTATTTCACTGTTCGTTTCACATTTTATCGATAGCCGTCAAGTTGCAAGCACCTAACACATACGGGGATTTCACCCCTGTAGTCTCAGTCGCTTGCTGGAACTGTTTCTGAGTTCTTACTGATGCCAAAACCATTGTTGTTTTGTGTATGAATTATCAAAAAAATTAACTGAATAAAGTAAAATAATAATTGGATATCAAACTTTCCAAGCTACTTGAAGTGAAGGCGTGGGAAGGACTGTGTTGACGGGAATAAAACATATATTAAAAAGAAAAAAAAAACAGAAGAAGAGAGCACAAATGAAGGCGCTAGCATGACCGAAATGATTTATTTAATTTAGAAATTTGATGAGTCCATTAAGCGTTGTAGGAGATCCATATTTTCCAACGATATTTTTGTATCAAATCCTCATTGCATGTGCATGTCAACATTGAAGGGCAAAATAAAGTCTTAGTTTCGTTGGCGGGGTCCGTATCTAATACAGGGATCGTCTTTGAAGATTTCTCATAGTTTTTCGTGCATCAAATAATTTCATTTGCCCTAAGGGCAAATCTAATGAAACTGCGCTGGACAGATTTAACACGACCGTTGTGTACAGCGTAGGAAGCATTCCCTGGGGTGCGTATTCAAGAGGTGGTCGGACGAACGAGTTATATAATGTTAGCGATCCCTCCACGATCAGGAAACTCTTTAGACCAGCGCCGGATGAAAACCAACATGGAATTAACCCAACAAACAACGAAACTAATATGGGAAACAAAGTTAAGCTGCAGCTCCGAGGTCAATAACTGACTGTATCCGAGGAATACTGTCAATAGCGAATGTGTAGTCGTAAATGACAGCGTCACGCCTCCTAAAGAATTACATAACTTCATACTGATCTATGTTAAGCTCCAAGTCATTATGCCAACATCAAGAGTAAAAAATGTTTAAGTCTTCCTGTAGGGAAAGATAGTCACTAATATCATTGATATAGGTAAAGATTTTCGTATCGTCAGCATAAACCAACATTTTAGACAGTCTCAAAAGATGTACAAGATCATCTGTAGAAAGGATAAAAAGTAGAGGGCCAAGGTAACTGCCCTGTGTCACCTCAGATGTGGCCTCTATGACCCTCGAACGAAAACTCCGGAAAAGCACTTGATAGGAACTTTTGGAGAGATACGAGCGAATCCACTCCAAGAGCAAAGCCGGGAACCCCAGTTTATGGAACTTGAGCATAATGACCCAATACGATAGTTTATCGAAAGCTTTACGGAAATCTGTATAAATATAGTCAGTTTGTAGATTATTACCAAAACTGGTAATTGTATTACCGGTAAATTCTTGTAGTAGAACACTTTCGCTTTGGGAGACAACTGGGATTAAACTATAGATTCCAACAGATTGGGTATGCAAGACAATTTAGCAATTGGTCTATAAATAGCAATATCATTCCTACTGCCTGTTTTATAAATAGATATGATGCAACTATGGAAAAGTTTTGGAAAATATCCGCTACTAAGCGACTTCCGAAAAAGAATGCACAGCGGAAAACCAAAGCATCGGAGCAGGATTTAACCAGCGCAGGAGGTACCCCGTTAGGACCCGCAGTTAAATCATGGACAAACTCGTTGATATGAGCAAAAATGATCCCATCGGAAATTAGGGGAGATATATCCACCACACCTGGATGATAGCCAATGTGCCCAAAATTGTTAATGTTGACAAATTTGTAAAAGGTGCGTGGATTGATACTATATTCCTCGTAGTGAGCAGAGGATTGAACATTTTAGCGAAAAATCAAGTTGAATTTTTGAAATTTTATAACTTGTGATTTGAGGGAAATGGATGGCTAGTTGAGAACTCACTGGAGCAGACCAAAAGTTCTACATCAATTGCCACTATAAAAGGTTTCAAATAAAAAAGTGTCCATCAACATAAATTTCCTCTTCCCAAACTATTCCGCAGACATTTTGTCCTGTCGTGAAGAGTAATATCATCGTACAAAATATTTGTATATCAAAGCACGATACCCTGTATATTCAATAAGAGCGGTTTTGAAATAAATGTGTTGTTTAACCCTTTCACTCACTGAATGCCTGAATGTGTGGGAAATATATGTCCCCATAGAGGTGAAAGGGTTACATTGCTTTATTAAGAAATAAGAAATTCTCAAAAGCATAATTTTAGTTATTTTCTGCTCTAGAGATATTTCGGAAGTACAACCACTTAGAATACTGCCGCAACAAAAGCGTTACAATACGTTATCGAAGATAAATAGAATACTAAAATATAAATATATACAAAATAAACATATAAAAGTAAATTCAAAAACTTAAAAATGCCAGTGAAAATCTATGGTGGCTCTGAAATGTTCTCCTTTGTACTTACTAAAATTTTTTTACTGTTTTCTTCTGATTAATTTTTTCATATTTTTGTACGCATTTTACTTTTCAAAGATTCCGTGAGCTACTATGCTTTTTTATCCGTAGAAACCATTGTAGAAAAATCCCTGAAAGTTATCGTCATTTTTTATGAAATAAACGAGAGAATATCTTACAATAATAATAAATCAATAGCCGAAGAAAGCCTTTCAATCGATTTTAAACTGGTCGCATGGAACCATGGCCCGCCTTGCCTGCTTCCATACCCCTTTGTAACATGATTTAATTGAATTTTCCCATTCTAACGTTCGCATTAATTCTAATTTATGCACAACAGCAAATTCTAATATCGAGTGACTAGAGCACTAGAAGCGATGCCAACAGCACCAACAACAAATGCAACAGCAACTTGTGACTGGAGTGGATCTTGGGCCGGTAGGTTAGCCTAGCATCAGTAATATTGCACACAGCATCAATAAGGAGTTAAGGATGGGGGTAGGGCGAATAAATGTAACTAGGATGTCGTAAGGAAAACTAATTTCAGAATGGCCAAACGTTTTTCTCATCTCAGCATGGCTGCTGCGGTGGTAAGTCCCAATTAAGCTATAGTCCGCATTAATGAGAAATGCTAATCCACAATTTGAGCCGAATTTATTCACTTCGTTGTGTTGGTTGGGTCTAGTTTGATAGGTAGGCAGTAGGCACAATGGAGAGGTACGTTTTAGTGCACGTTTATGTTGGAAGTAAGACATAAGTTGGTATACTGTAATATGTTAATTACATAGATTCCATAAAAACTATAAAGAAATCTGTTTTAGACTGAGCAGAAGCAACCAACTATGTTTATTGGATTAAATTATCAGTCTGCTAATTGACAATAGCTACATAACCAAAATTGATTGCAGGATTTCTGATGCGTTTACTACGAAGAACTTCTTGGAGGAGAACATCCTACAAGCGTAAAGAAACAGATTACATCGTGTGCTTCTACTATACAACCAATTTTTATGTTATTTTGTATTTTCTGGAATTCTTGTTTATAAACTAAAGGATACTAATAAGTGTTCCTATGATAGTACAATATAAGAAAATAAAATTCATACCACGGTGCGGCGATTGATATATAAACATATTTTCTACACTCTTATCAAGAATTTCAGAATTTCCTATTTTGTCTCTTGTCCCTTTGTCCTTATATATTAACAGCAGTGCTATGAAAAATAGTCTACATAACGTAGACTACGTTTTTCTACGTGTAAACAAGGAAGTAAAATGTGAAAGGCAAAACTGTGTAGACAATAGACCTAATGTAAACAATGTGCATATTATTTCAAGTAATATATGCTTGACTATCGGATCGGACTATCGGTATCGCTTACAATTCCAAAGCTTTTATACCAAATTGTAGATTTTAATGAAACCGCTTATTTGCCGGATCAAAAATTCGAAAAAAAATTGTCAGTTTTGGTAAGATCAAATCCAATTTTTTCAAAATTCTCATTTTTACTTCTTATCAGTATTTTTTACTAATTTCCTTCACCATTCCGTAATGTATTTTTTCAAAGTTTAAGAAAAAGTAAAAAACTGAACACTTCTTACGACTGACGACCAAAGTGTCTACTGGCTCTGACTTTGCCAAAATTCAAACTCTACTCCATTTCTACATTGTTTACTCTTTGTGTACATTGTTTACGGAAAATTAATTGTCTACGCCGCGCCGTAACGTACACTTTAATAGATTGTGCGTAATTGTACAGCACTGATTAACAGTAACTGCGACTCGGTTTACTGAAAGTGCCGCAGTTTTCGCGTAGTTCCACACTCAGAATGTTCGTTTCATCCTCATTTGACACTGGGTCTGGGGCCCAAAGATATTCGCGCAGTAGTACGGCACTGAGTACATTCAATTTCGCAGCTGTGCGCACCACTACATAAATAAGAAATTGGACAAGTCAACTTTGGTGTAGTAACGAAGGCAACAAAAAGTTTGATATGAAAAGTTTTCAATGGAAAAGCTCTCAATTAATTCTTCAAAAACTGAAAATTTAGTTGTTAATGAGACTAAATTTGTGTACTTCGATATTTTCCCAGAGAGTGCGCGTATTATATCCCAGTAAGGAATGTTAGAAGCCATTACTTATGTATTTCATTACTTCATGCCTGATTTTACTACAAAACGGTAATTGCTTCAAATGTAATAAACGTAGAGTTGAGTAAAGTAATCGAACCATATAGTATTTACTCGCTGCACTCCCTGGTAATGCAGTGGGTAATGTCTCTATTTACATTTTCTTACACGTTTTCCATTTTTGTTTCGCAGTTTTCGGGAAATTTCCCTGATTACTTTTTTCTTTTGTAAACAGAAGCGGTTTTAAAAAGTTATTAAGTTAGTTATTTAAGTGAAAAGTTATTGTTTATAATATAGTGACCAATTTTGTGTTAAGGGGGGAGTACAGTGTAGAATCCCTTAATTTAGGGGCATTTTAGGGAGTTGAATTAGAAAAAAGAGATAGCATTCAGGTGTGAAATATTTATTGTCTATTATTAATGACAATTTTATCTACAATTAAAAAAAATCAAAATTGACTGATGGGATAATACGGAAAAGTCGAAAACTCGCCACACGAGGAAAATGGACGGGTTAAACTGGTTGACAATATACAGACTCGACCGTGTTTCTGAAACAAAAAACTCGAATATATTAGTAATCATGGAATATGTATGTACCTATGGCACAATCCACAGTTTAAAGAGCCCAAAATATTTTTTCCTATAAGTTTTTAAATACCATACTGGAAATTCGAAAATTTATAATTTTCAGTATGTTATTTAAAAAAAAATCATAACTCCATCTGATAATGAAGAAAGTAATGTCTATATTACAATGAAAGACCTTCCATGCCTATGACACTTCTATGTAAATTGTAATGAAAAAAATGATGCCACTGGTAATGTATAGTAGTTACAAAATCATGCATTCCACATTAATGTGGATGCTATTGCTTTCTCTACTGGCTACTAATACTTGCAACAACAGACAAAATGTTCGTTTGAGTCACTGGAAAGTGCGGCACTGACTGAACAGTGAAACGGAAACACTACTAAATGGGTCTATCATACCCATCCATAAATGGTTTTAGCAGCTGGCTAGGCCCAGGCTCCTTCACGTTAGTCATAACGAACGGTGACGTAAACCCGTAAACATACAGTAAAAGAGGACATATTACTTCATATAGAATTTCCAAGCGACTCATTCTATCACTTTCCCAGAATCCACGAGGCCAACCTTCGCAGAGGGTGGATTTTTCGGCTTAGCCAATTTACCATCTTGGTTATATAGATGTATCAATTTTTTTACTGCTATAATTATGTATCTATTTTGGCTCGGTCTTTCAGCGATAACCTCTTCGGTATTGGAGACCATAGCGGTAGATCATCAGTACCTATATTGCAGACTCGCTACCCCCGATTTAGCTTATTGCCTGACTAAGCTCTTCAAGCTCCTTCACCGCGGAAAGGTATAGATACGTGGAGGAATATATAAGGAATTTAATATAAGGACAATTATAAGGTAATACATTCTTGTTTGCTTACCGAAGGATCTATATAGCCCTTGTATGCAGGCTAACTGTACCCTATTCTCGCTCTGATCACGGGCGACATATTGCTCAATCGAGTTAGCCTGGTCTCCACTATTATCTAAAAGTAGCTTCGGTTGAATAGCTTAGCCTCCAAGATCATTGGTTGCCATTTGTATTTCTGAAGTTGTGTGATACATGACAGTTTACTGTAATGCAGGCAAACAGGTTTTAATAATTGTCCACCTTTCCGATCCGACCCTGATGCTGAATATTTCTGCACTGAACGGTATACTAGTACATAAAGTACGAAGGCTTAATGTTCAGAGGCCGCCTCAATTACTTCGATACCTTGTTTTTGTGTTTTTCAAGCTTTTGGGATGTATTTTTTCTGAACAGTTCAACAGATTGCTATAAAAGTTTAACCATACAAACTAGATCCGCGAATCTAAAACTGATACCATTGGTGGAGTATCTCTATTAACTCTATACTTTCATACGATTCTCTTTTATACATCGGTAGGGAGCCTGAGGATATCTAAAACGCATAAAGCCCTGGTTACATAAGGACCCAATTTCAGTAAGAAAGTAAGATATTTTCCGTCATGTAGTAGTGAGCGGTTAAGATGATTTAAATGGTTCCAAAGATGCTTTCTAAATGTGATTTTATTTTATGCTATTCATATTTTAAAAAGTCGACATACTTTTGATATTTTCTACTATTCCTACATGCATTACAGCGATTCTTAAAATGTCTTCAAGGATGGAAAAGGTGTAGCAGCTTTACAAGCAGCTTAGATTTCGCATGGGCTAGAAATGCTGAGCGGAACGTTATGTCTGCCGTTCATCGATTTTCAACGATGGAACCTAATTAAAGCATTCAATGGCATATTCTAAGTGCTCAACATAATTACAACGTGACGAGGCCAAAGCTCATGTTCGTGTAATGTATACCGCCGTCCATGGCTCCGGATCGAGGCGAATTCTCCTCCTGGGCACTCAAGACCGCGAACACCAACAAAAACAAACAGCACCAGCTAGCGAAGTGCTAAATGCGAGTGACTAACCGCCGATAAATTTCTCGCTGCCCACCCACTTGTCCGGCTGACTGCGGCGGAGTCAACAAACTGCACCAGGCCTTGCAATGTTTTGTGCTTTTTTGTTTCTCTGTTTGGGAATTTTGCATAATTGCAAAGAGCCTACTCGATACTGGCAAGGCAGCCGGAGCCGGGGGCCCAGGGCTGCGGACGTCTGCTACGGGACCGGGATCGGGGCTGGGAAGGCACTTATAATTAGGGCATTTAAGTGGAGGCAATCCAGTGATTAATTCCAGTCCCTACAACTAATAACCTACCTTACAACATGCCATTGACTGCGTTTCTAATCTAGACGAAGCCAGCTCCAGTAATTAAGAGAAAATTGCGTGGCTCAAGAATGGCGCGGCGGAGGTGCTGGAAGTTAGCCGAATTTAGAAGGGAAACAGAATAACAGAAATATTCAGCTAAATGTGGGAGGGGAGGGGATGTGAATGATCCATCGACCTACCTTGGGTCGAACATCACTGCATTCATGAGAAGTGCAGCTTGTATGTGCGAAGTGCGGACCCCAAAAACAGGATATGCGGTCAGTTCCTCCTTGGCGAAAATAAATCGACCCAAATCCCACAAGGGGCTCTCGACTGAAACACCCGCCCTCTACCTAAGGAGTATTTACCTATTAAATGTGCAGCAATTTGTTTGTAACGATAGTTTAAGAGTTGCTTATTTTCCTCCTCATTATACCCATTTAGGGCTTATTTTAGTGGCAAACATCGATGTCCATCCATCCACCAATTACCCCCGACGCTTTCACGTCGGCCCGGAGTGTATGTACAAAATTCGAAGGTAATTGACTCAGCCCTTTAAAGTCAGTTCTCCACGTAATTCAGGTAATTGTTGAGCAACAATAGGTCCCGATTAATTACTGGAAATTATCGAAAGGCCATTATGTAGTTTGAACAGCCACGAGTAATTCATGCTACGAACGCAACCTATTAATTCGAGGTGCGTGACGCAAAACAAAAGGCTCCTTCGATTAGCGATAGACCAGGAAAAAAGTTGTTTTTTAATGTGTTTGTGCTTGTTAGACGCGTTTTTCATTCGCCTGTATCCGCTCACCCCTTTATTTAGCTCCCTTCAATTTCGTAAGGGTACAGAACGGACGAAGGTGAAATTATGAGCTAAGGTCGGGAATAAGGAGCCGTACAAATATACCCCAGATATTGATGTTAGGTTGAACACAATTTTGTCAATAATTAACGAAATTAAGGCGGCGTAATGTGCACATTAATAGGGGTGAACTGTTCATAAATGCGTTTTGGGCGTCCATTCGAGTCCTTATTCAAGTTCGAGTGAATCATTTTTCCTTATCAAATTACCTCAATTTCAAATCAGCCGATTAAGCCGTAGGGTTGATTTTCAGTTAAGTGGATCAGAAAGAGAAATGAGACTTAAGGAATCGAGTTTCCTTTCAGCACTGGGGAATTTCAGTTTAATCATGAAATTATTATAATTTATCGGCTGTGGCTATGGCTGCATCTCATTCTGCGAGTTTACACGTCATCTGGCAGACGGGACGCGGAACACCTTATTGTTAATCGAAAAAAAAATAATCGCAAATGTGCCTTTAATCTTTCTGGTTGGTGCATAAAAGAAACAGAGTTGACTGTGTACAGATGGAGGAACTCTCTCTCCAGAATCATATTTTTAATTTCCTGTCATTAATGAGAATAAAAATTAATTTACGTTCAATGTGATGAGGGAATTGTGGCTAGGGGTTGAAATTCTAGAAAACGTACATGGAAAATTTTACTGTGTGACAAATTCGAGTTAAAAAACAATAAATAATAACAATAAAAAAAATTAATAATAGCGAATTGGGGCATGCTGTATATTTTAATATTAAGTACCATACGTCAGACAAAAAAATTATGTGAGTATTGAAAGGTATTGTAAATGTTCTTCTTCAAATTCTACCTCTATCTTAAAAGCTATATAGTATCTTTGATCATTTTTTGCGTTTTTAACACAAATATTTCACTTTTGGAATTGGTGTACCTACTCCTTCGAAAGTCTGAGAAATCTATTTTTTTTTAAATTTTTAAGTTTGTTGCCAATGTTTATGTCTTTAACTGATAACTGATTGAATATATACTTTTTTGCCAAGTAGGAGGTGTTATGTCCTTAAGGTCGTGTGGTGAGCGCTCCACGTGTTTGGTGATTTATTTTTATTTAATTTTTTAACTTTTGTGCCGCTGGAAACCTTAACTTTAGGAAGAAACAACCCAGAACACGACAAGACCTCCGAATAACTCATCTGAACATTTTTGTCAATAATTTGTTTTATGGACGTACTGCATGGGCATTTTCAGTCGATACTACTCTATTTTTTCATCCAACTACCACCAATATGGGACTTTTTGGCAAATATCGTAAATTGAAGTAACTTTTTCACCAATTCGTCCCCGTAGGGTCATAAAGTGTACCGACACATTCCAATAGCATTACCGATTCATATTCCAATGCGATCTTCCAAGTCGATTTTTCCAATTCCATTCATTTTTACTTCAGAATGAGAATTATTGAAATAAATCATCATTCCAATTAAAATATAATTGAGAAGGAATTACCCAGGAGTTAGGAGTCAATTTTAATTTATTAATTTGTTTTCAATTCCTGTTCTAGAAAACTGTCCATTCTAATCTTCATATTTCCTGTTGTCTTATTTAAATAACATAACATCTGGCTTATCACATACACTTATTTATTTTCAATATTTATTTTATTATTCACATAATTGTTAAAAGTTGTTGCACTCTTCTAATAGTTGTTACCCTCTTCAGTTTCATTGAAACGTACAAATATTCTGCTATGACATACATTTTTCAGTTGTTCCAGTAGTCTTGAATTCAATATTGATCAAATCAAAAATACTCGGCGAAATAGTTGTTGCTTACTAACTGTCTTTTATATTCTGGATACATAAATACATTTAAAATTCATAAATGTATATACCCAAGATATAAAACTCATATTAGGATAAATAAGACTCCATGAGGTGAAGCAAAACCGGCAGTTCTTTCCCCAGTATTAGGAAAGCCGTTGGATTAGTATCACTTATATTTTTTGGTAAATTGCAGGATTACTGGGAAAAATTTGAGAAATACGATAATTATATTTTACTGGGATAAAAGATTATTAATATTAGTTGACATCAAGGCGTTTAAGGTTTGTGTTTTAAGGAAATCTGAAAGAGGTAACAAAAAAGCATCTTAACAATTTTTTAAAAGTTGATAAATTCATTGATGTGTTATCAATTACGTGAATAATAAATATTGAAAATAGAGGATTGCACTATATATGATAAACCAGATATTATACGGCCATTCCACGAAGTTTCGAACAATTTTATCAGAAAGTTAGAAGTGACCATCTCCGATTTTTATGGAATTTTGCTCATGTAAACTATATTGCACCAGTATACAATATATACAATATTTAGGTCAAAGACTTCATATTTGTTAAGATATGGATAATTAGAAATTTTCATTTTCTGCCAAAGTCCCCCGATTCAAAAATTCGTAGAAATTTATATTTCTGCCGTAGGAAGTCGATAAATGACTCATTTTAAAGGTTTAAAGGATGTGTTTTCATCCAAAAATATTAACAAAAATATTTTACCCGAAAAGGACAATTACGGCGTATTAAAATTGTGGTAATTACTGTGTATCAAAACTTTTTCAGACATTTTTCTGAACTTTATGAGTAGCAGAGGTAGTTGGGATGTAATTATAGATATCGTCGATAAAGAGATAAAACTCATTAAGTGCAATAATTTCCTATGGCTTTTAACCAGTTTATTTACAATGCTGGTTCAAATCAATTCAAAAAAATTGAAGTGAACTGCAAACACCGTTGACGATAAATACAGTATTTCGAAATGAGTGAGAATTTTAAAGACCACATAATCCCAAACCAAGTGGTTAACGTCCTGTTCAACAGTGGATGGTTAAAAAAATTCGGAGTTTAAGTACAAAATTGAAAATTTGTAGGTCATGTAGAAAACCTCTTAGACAGTTGCCGGATTCATCAACGGAGGTAATAGAAGAAACGCTTCTATTTGAAGAGGAGTTCTAAATTAAAACATATGTAGAACAAAATGCTACAGTAAAAAACGGAACAAAGTGATATAGATGATTATAGATTAAAAAACATTGCACTAATATGCTTAAATGGGTGTTTAAATAGTATCGGTGAAGAGCCTTTTGATAAAACAAAGACTGGGAAATCCGGTTTATTTACGCAAAAAGTGGGAAATTAGTTTTGCGAAAATAGCTGAAAAATTAAAAAACGAAAACGAAACATCCTCAAAAATGAATGAATCTAACTATATGAGAAAACCACATTTAAAAACACTGCAGATAAAAAGTAATGATTGATGATAATAATGAAAATGATATTAATATAATTTCTAATAATTTATATTGATTTATAGTTCACTGATAAATAAAAATTAATTTTTTGATTTTTAAAAAATTCTTAAAGTGGCGTTTTTTATTGTTTTTTTTTCGAAAAAAATTTCTCCCCCACCTCAAAATACCTATGTATACACTAAATAATAGTCCTAAATACGTAAAAAAAATTTTGGAGCAGTTTCAAATTTCAGGCGATTCATTTTGACGCTTGTTCCAGAAAATTGGAGCGTTAAGAGAACAGCTGAGGAGTTCGAAGGATCAACGACGTATATAGTGAAGAAAAGTAAAAAATCATATTCAACAGAAACGCTAAGTGGCGGACATAGTGGAAGCCTTAATAGCGATACTATATTTTTGTAGTAAAAAATTTTTACTGCAGAGGCGATGTTAGCAAAATAATACTAGGAAAAAAGACGTAATTTTAACAAAAGTAATCAATAATTTTAATAAAAAAATATTTCAGCTTCTAATGATACGATATTTTTCAGGATGGTGGCGAAAATAATTGGTTGCAAAAGCGATTGGTTTTAGTAAACTTAAGGGAGTTATTTCAGGAATTTTAAGGAATTATACTCTGACATAAAAATTGGTTTTTCAAAATGTCCTGCACTTCGTCCAAAATATTGTGTTTTGTTTTGGCAGAGTTTTCGGGCATATACTCAGTTTATGTGTGCTCTATTCATCAAAATATAAAACTAATGCTAGAATCGTGCAAAATACAGTGCTAATATTTGAAAACGTTCTCGAAAATAATAGTGTGAAAGTATAGTTTTCAATCACAGTGGATATGCACATACCGAACTAAATCAGAAATTTTTATTCAATCTGCGGAAGATTTTGTAGAAGATTGTGTAGAGTTTCATTGAATGCTTACCGAAATTACTTCTTCATGATTTTATTGTTATATTTTTATCTAAAATTTGAAACATTTCGGTACTCTAAAAATATAATACTTTCGAGATATTTATCCTGGAATGCTGAGTCCAATTTTCAATGCGCTCAAAGAAAAAATAAACTCGAAAATTGACCTTGTGTTCGCTCAGACCTCTAGTGTACATATGTTGAGGGTTAAATGTACAATTTACTTTATTTACTTTTTTATAATTATATGTGACTGTTTTTCAAAGCCGTTTCCTCGCCATTGGTGCGATGAAGAATACTTAGTTACGAATACTTAAGAATAATTAGCCACGGACAACTCCTTACATACTCATTAGTTTTCTTTATTCACTACATCTAAACTATAACCTATACTATTTATGTTCTTATTGTTCTTGTTTATAGTACGTACGAAAACTACTGAAATGAATAGCCGTTTAAGAATCAGAAAATCAGTAGTTCAAGAAAAGGGTCTTACTCGTCCTGATTTGAAAAACTTTCATTGTTTGAATAACACCTTTTTCGTTCGTTTTGGTCCTGAAAAGAGAGCAATGTAAATGAAATCATTAATTTGAAGATTTCAATGTGGCTGAATTCGATTCTGATCACATAATTAATTCCGCTCGAAGACTGAGCAGAATCATTCTTGAGGCGAATCACTTTTAAACAGAATCAAGACATATGGAAAATTTGATTCCGATCAAAACTGATTCCACTCATATTTTAATCTGAGCCACAAGTCGATCGAAGAAATTGATTCCGATTTTGTACAACCCTGTTTCAAACCAGTCTTTAGCCTGACTGGGTATTGTAACACAAATAGAAACTAAGTTCAGATGTAAGAGTATGGTATTCCTCCCATCAAGGGGTATAGCTGTCTCAGCGAACAAACTCTTATGGATCAACGAAACAACCTAGAACTGTATAAAAAAAACCCTTTAGATCGCAAATCCTTCAGATTTATTTAGGTCTCAGAAAACATTGGAAAGGTATCAGAATGAAAGATATTCAAAACTTCTCAGCTGAAATTCTTTATTGTTTGCCACGTAATTTCCACGGAAAGGGATGTAGCGTTCTCTCAGAGCAGTAAGAGTCCCTTTACGTTTACTCTTGTAGTAAGCTGTTTTATCGAAGTTCTTCATAGGTTTTGAGTAGAGCGGCACTAATAGTGTCATTTTCTTACATCTCTTAATGGATTATATTTTTGCTAAGGGTTCTTTGTATTTCGTCAAGTGATACAATCAACGAAAATACCCATTCGTGAATATATATCACGATCGTATCTGATGATGAAATCAAACAGCGGGGCCTTATCCATGTAACTTTCCAGACAATGTTTCAAATAGATCACAACTCTCCTCTAGTTTTTCGCACATTATAAGGCTGCTTGGATATGGGAATTACCTAAAACACTTGTGTCTGAAAAGAAACTTCTTAAACCAAAACTTAGCATTGAGGATACTAATGGAAGCAATTGCAAATACTTTTTTTTGTTAAACTATTGCCTAAGCTCAGGGGACAACCCTATAATGCCCACAGCACAGCTTACGTGGAAGGAAATTAGGGAAGAGGAGATTGGGAAATTTTAATCCGATAAATGTTGCAGAGTGAGCCACAATTTTTGGTATGGAATTTTTACTGTGCAACAAGCCCAGTGGCACCCAAATAAATTGTTGTGTTCTATGCAGGATTTGAATCCACCCCAACAGGGAAGAAAACATGCAGACACGCGCCTCAGCCCGCTCGGCCAACGGGCCTCCATTGCTTTAGGCTCAAGTTAAAAAAAAACGAAATTCAAGGCTCAGTTCACTCCTGCAATCAGTAATTGAAAAAATGAACTTTATAGGGCACCTGATACTTCCGAGTTGCTCATATCAATTTTGAGTTCGTACCAAATGGATCAACTTTCAGGATAGTTCTTCTAAGATCTTCCCGCAAATCAAGCAGAACTGAAATCCAACGCATCGAGCAGTTAACGTAAACAATTTCCTCCCAGTTTGATTAAGAACCTACAAAAGACCAGATTTTTATTCCGTTCTGAGGGCTCTGGACTTTGGTCTCATTATTTCATTTCTGATGGAGTTTCGGCAATCGACAGTTTTACATTTGTTTACCTGAGCATCTCACGGAATCTCATCCTTGCACAACAGGTTTTCGAAATCCTTAATACAGCAAATTAGAGTAATCGCTGGAAGTAACGAAAACTGATTTGTGTTTTTTGATGGGTACTCATGTGCTCCTCGCGACAAGGAATCAACATAAGAAAATACCTTACTTTCCTGGCATGGTTGGATGTGGAGAATGAGTGCATAAAACGAGTGCAGAACATGCTGTCGAAGTTCTTCTCAGCTTCACACTTCGCTGACGTGTTAACAACTCTTGGTCCACAGCGTCCCATCTGGCCCTTCCCGATCAATCTCATGCGTGTTTTCCCCGCGGGCAGCAACAACTAAGCCCTTTCCTGATTATTATCATTCCTCCTAACCGAGGCTACCACTCAATGACTTCGGCTGGGCTGCGTCATTCCCGCAGGGTGTAGGGGTGTAATTAAATTCATTTTGCTCCGTTCGCTTTTTTCTTCCGTTTTGAGTCGACGGCTTCGAATGTTTTAATTGCACGTCCATTTTATGTACAGCCGAAATTTATGAGGGTTCGAACTTGTACGGGCGTACGCATATGGGGTACCGAGGCTTAAAAATCATACTAAGCCTTTCCCCATCTTATCCAAATTATAATTTCGTTGAGTAATTAACAGACACCAGCACACGGAGCTCGAAAATCTGCATTACGGTTACGGGGACGACCTGATGGATAAGCCAGAATCCTATATACGCACACGCGAGTAGTAACCTATTTGTGGGAAAAGTCTTGGACTTGAGGCTCCCATATTGCATTTGGTGGCTCTTCACTAATACCAGAGTCAATAATGAGTTTGGTAGTGTGCACATGCATCCGCTCGGTGAAGGATACTTGACTGCCGGAGCCGGTCCGGTATTTGGCCACTTGTCTGTGTGTTTGTGTACCGAATATGCAATTTAATTTGCAATTCGGACGTCTGCATTAACTCTAATTTGCATAACATTGAAACACTGAACGAAATACGAAAGGAAAATTGAACATTGGGGTGGTCATGAGGGCTTAAGGCTTCCTGGGTTCGGGTTCTGGGAGTGTATGAAATGCGGGACTCGGGTGACAGAGAAGTAAACTTAGGCGGCTCGAACTCGAAGGTGAACTGATGATAAGAGAATTGTACTGAGTCAGTACCTACTACTGTTTCTGCCCAAGTATGATGTGGGTGGTTTTTCCGGCTGGCGGATGATGGCTGCGTTGGAATGGGACGCTTGAAGGATAGGAAATGGGGATTCCGTTGAGATTGGTTTGGGTTGGTTCGACCCGAGGAGTCCAAACTAATGAGAGGGTGTTATAAGGAAAACTAATTGTGGAATGGTCAGACTGTCCTAGAAGTGTATGGTTGAGTTTGTGAGTAGCAGTTAAGCTTCAGTCTGAATTAATGAGAAATTCTAATTTATGTTTCATCCTACATACAGGCTGGTATTTTAGGTTTAACTTGCACGGAGGAAGGAGGACTTATAGCAGGTGTTGTAACTTCTTGTATGTTTACGTTTAATATAGTCAGAAATAGGTGAACAAACTATAATTCATGCAAACGTATTGGTCTCGTGGTCATATGCAAAATACGATGTTAGAACCAGCAGCAAAATACAACGATCAATAATTCTAAAATGAATACTTAATTGATGAAAATTCCAAGCTTCGGTTTTGTGCTGTGTACACATCCGCACAAGAGTGAGGGTAAATCTATAAACATGGTTATGTTTGCAGCACTAATTAATACCAATAGCAGTAGTTTTGCTAACATTGACTAAAAATTCAAGAAGACTTTATTTTTACACCCATTTGTAACATTTTCTCTAATTGTTAATTTTATAAGTACCTGGGTCGACTTAATAACATCTCAGCTCGTCCCACAGTAAGAAAATCATATATAAACAGAATTCTGTTGTGAACTTTTGGTGTAACATCTCTCAAACTGTGGTCGCTGGAAAATCTTAAAGTAAAAGAAAACAATTGACAAACAACTAAAAATCTAACTAGAATCAAAGTCCAAAAGGACCAAATTACAGCTTTTCATTTTTGGAGAGGTAGAAGTGGGGAAAATAGGGCAATTAAATTTTTGAGATGATGCTGATAAGAAATGTCCCCAGGAATGGCTGCTTGCAATGTTTTTTCTTACATAAAATGAGCAATCGTTCCCATTTAACTATTTTTAATAAAAGTATCCATGATTTTCTGAACAAACAAGTGAAACAAGAAATAGTCCATGATCTCATCTCATGATCTTCTTCGGTGGGCAGCTACATAACCTTTCTAGGCACTGCGAATTCCTTTCAAAGGTAACACTTTTATTGGTACAAGGTTTCGCGTTCACAAAATTTTTAGTGAAGAGAAGATTGGGAATTACAACCTGACAAATGTTGCCACTTAACCCATAGTTTTTTTCATGTAATTTACTATGCAATATCTCAATGGTTTCGCAGGTATAATTCTCGACAGTAGAATTATCTTAACTATTGGTACCCAAGTAAGTCGCCATGAATTTGTAGGAATCGAATCTCGTACACAGATGAGATAGTTTGCAGTTTTGCATCTCAACCAGTTCGTCTACCGGCCTTGTCCTCCTTTACAAGGGAGCAATAAACCTCTTGACCTGCTCTATGATGCTTACACCTCGAAGCATGAATTACTTTTGGCTTCTAGACCTTTAACTTAGACTTTTAGAAACCATGTTCCTTGCATAAAAGCTTGCATAAAGCCTCTAATTGATTTATCTTCTACCAAGGTGTCTTAAAAAGGAGGCTGAATTTATTTTTGCCCTTCATGTTTGTGGCCTTATATGGCCCTAAGTATTTTGAATAAAATTAAGACTCTGGTTTACAAGCGGGTTTACGTTTCCGTGGTGAATATCTTGGTTTTTTTCCTGAACAATTTAGTTTCTTCTCAGATTTCATCTCGATTGCACTCGAATTCTTTTGTGATCTTTTCCTTTACACTTACACTAATAAATTATACTCTGATATCGTTGTTAAGTAGATGTTAGTTGATATGGCTCTTAGGTTAACTACAAAGTCCTAACGAAGTACTTAACTAAAATTTAATTAACTCAGTAAAAATTTAAATAAATGGCACAGCTTAAATTCATTCATTCTAATTATTGTGTCAAGTGGCCATGCGCAACTTAACCTGATCAGATTTATGTTAAGTTACAATTATCCCAAAGTAAACAAGAACTCGGGCAAGTGAATAAACTTGCAGTATGGCAATTTATTTTGTTACCTTATTATTAAGTAATGAAATTTGATTTATTTCCGTGTCATAAATTTTGCCAATAAATCAGGTCAATTCCAAGTACGGGTTTGCTTACATACTTTTGGTCCTTCGAGCCGGATGCTATCCAGTTCTACTATTTCTTTTGGATTTTCGCTGAATGTTCTTCAAGTGCGCTCCTTTCGAATATGAGACTGACCGGGAATCAGGTTATGCAATCCACTAAGGTTACCGAAAATAGTAGTGTAAAGCTGTATTTCTTCGGCATTATTCCACTGATGAGGTAGCCATAATATCAAAATTAATTAAACTATTACTTTCGTTTGCGTCGAGAGTCATAGTATTGACGGTAGGAATAATCGAATCTCGAACGTCCAGTTCCTTTCTGCTTCTTATGAGGAATTTATTTATACGTTAATTCGGGAATTGACACTTGTTCAGCACATAAGGGTGCAATCGAAGCAGCGTACTCCAGTGCATGTTACACCTGAAAACAACAACCAGAAAAAAGAATTAATCACAGAATTAAGGTAAAATGCTCATAATTTCCCTCCGAATCACTCATTTGCATTAAACGTTCTCCCTGAATTGACAGTGGCAACCTCATTACCAAAAGACTTCTGTCTCGACGGTGAAGTTTTAAAACCTCCAAGTTTGTTTTAGCATTAGGTAGATGCATATCTATCTCTGTATGTAGGTATGTACCTGGAGCAACTGGATGTTGCCGGAGCTATACTGCTCGTATTTCTTTATGCGCTTCCCTACCCTTGCTGACTTTTGCCCTACAGAACTTGCCTTCCACGTCGTTTTCGTCCTTTCTGCGGGCTATCTAATCTTATTCCCTGAATTCGTAATCTCATTAAATTTACATATTAATCAACGGATTTTAATTACCCTTACACTCCGCTGCCGAGAAGGTGCTACATACACTTGGATGCACTTTACACATGTAGACAAATGAAGAAAGTGCAAAATGAGGTGTCTTCGCTTTTATATGGTCGGGAAGGCAGCAATTTATTTATGTGCCCACTTTTCGGTTGTAGCTACAACGTTACCTGGAATCTGGATTACGGCAGATAATTTTTTGATGATCTGTAAATAATCTGAACAGCAATTTTATATTTTATTACCAGGGCAGGATATTTATGCAGAAAATTAAGTGATGAGATTCATTCGCTTGAAATTTATTTCGGTGTACATGCGAGTCAATAATTTTATCTTCTTTGGTAACGGTACTTGCTTTCGTCAGAAAGGGTTTATCCCACTACACTGTTGGAGATTTGCATTTAAATCTTCTGCTTCTTGTTCTAATTTAAAGAGAATTTACATTTCAATGACCAAACGTATGAAATACGTCAATCAATGTCCTTTGGAGTAATCCATTCAGTAAATTCATTTTTCGACGTATCTGCGAGTAGCGGTTGTATATCTTTCAAATCGTCCTGCATCGATGAGAACAGATAGTATTCAGATAGGACCAGATCAAGGGGAAAGTGGTTAATGTGGGAGGGCCTCCCATTCAAGATCCATCAGCAACCTGGGACCGAGCGTTATCGTGAAGAAGAATGAATTTTGAACGATGTGATATAGAGCATGGCCCTTTTTGCATCAAATTATCATTCATATGCTACAATTGTTGACGATAACATGCGGCAGTGATTATTCTGTTCGGTTTCAACAGATACAGAGCAAAGTTTGCGACAGTGGATATTGCACTTTGGAGTCGTTATTGATGTTTGGCTAGGATCAAAGTATAATTTTCTGCTTTTGGAGTTGAAATAAATTCAGTTTTCATCACCAGCCATCTGGGGGAAGGGGCGCTGACCTTGTGCTCACGGGAGGAGTGTAGGGCTGACGCCCCTCTCGGGTGCATAAGACATTCCCCTCCTCCGCAAAAAAAATACCTTGACGCTCCACCACGTTGAGAATCTTAGTGAAGTGAAAAGCTAGGTCATGAGTTATAACGTATGTAGTTACAGATGAGCTACCAATTGGCTCTATCATGTCAAAGGATTTTTGTATCCCAAAAGGGATAGAGCCTGTCTTCGTTATCCAGAATCGTAGGAAAATTCTTGATATAACGTTGTCAACGACTCTGATTATTCGGAACATTCAAAACTAGCGAGTCTTGGGAGGGATTTCTATATTCTACCACCGGTGCATATATGTTCCTTTGTGTTCATAGTAAAATTCGAACATAGAACGAAGTGTCCTTATTGAACTCTAACTGTGTTTCTCTCGGAGTCGGCTGGATCTGCATTTAGCTTATTTAGGGCTAAACAAGAATTCAAGGTAAGATGGAACAGTTCTGTAGTATTCGCTCATAGGAAGCTTTGTTTTCGTCCAGTAATCTAGTTATTATTTTATTATTTCCTATTTATCAATACTAATAGAAAAACTTAGACTTTCTCCTGGTTCTGTTGATTTACTTGGTGAGATTTAAATGGAGCCGGAAATAATTAAGGATTTTCTTGAGATTAAAATATTTTTCAGTGGAAATAGAGCACAATTCAGAACTATTAAAACAAAATGAACTTTGCAATAAAGCACTTTTTGGCACTTCGAAATCTCATCTCTGGAAGATGTAGAAAGGTGGTCGTAACACCCTGGAAATCAATAAAACATTTAAATCACATCCCTTCTGAACACCTAAAAATTACAGGCAAGTGCATTCTGGTTATGCAAGAGAGGTAGGTATTCACGTAACTTAAACCGAATGCCTTCCTCGACCAACACAGGCATAAATAATTACCCCAATGCTACTCAAGTCCGATGCAGTCTTGCTCGGATTTTTAATTTAAAAAAAAAATCACTCTGATACAACAGTCGGAATCGAGTAGGTGCAGTGCTGGTCCAGTGCATCCCTCCACGTACGTGGTACAAGTAAGCAAATATCTGTCCGACACCAACGTGCTGGAGCTCAAATTCTCAAAAAATGAGAAAAAAGATTTTCGCATCCCAGCGTCCATCGAATGGCCGCATTACTGAACACCCTTAAACTCTTACCTGTCCTGTAGGGTACTTTGCTATCTCTCGCGGGGGATGCATTACATCGCGTCCAATCCATTCAAATTTTCGTAACAGAAAGTGACCAACGCGCGTACCACCCCCATTCTCAAAGGGGATGCCAACGAATTTCCGTTGTTTTTGGGCATTAAAACTTTTTTCAACGACTATCGAAGGGCTACCGGGGGTGGCGTGGCGGTGGGGTCGTGATGTATGCGACAGGAGCATGGACTATGGAGGTGCACAAAAAAATTCGGTTGTTTCGTTTACTCGAATGTAAGTTTTGGGAAGGTAGCGAACGGCGACGGCTGGGGCCGAATGGCCGTAGATTTTTGAGACTCAGGGGCTCAGGGCGCGTATATGTACTTTGGGGCGTCGAACAGACCAAATTAATCTGCCAGGCAGTGCAAAAATTTCTGTGCCGCGCGATAAAAAAAGTCTTCAATTCGTTTGATATGCAAAAGTTATAGACAACACAAGCCCGGACACATATGCACGCATACGAGCGAGGATAAATCTACAAGCAGCGGTCAGGCCGCCCTGTATCTGGACTCTGGTCCTGGAGTATGCTAAGTTTTGTTTTTCATATTTTCTGTCGGCCTTTAGTTCAGCTGCTCCCGTTGTCGTTTTCCATAAATTTTTATTCACGGTACTTGCGTTCTACACCGTAGAAAGATCGCTTTCCCTACTTCCGAAGGTGGGATTGGGTAAGAGTGCTATTTTCTGCATTTCCACCGTTCTTTTTCTTTTCGTTTCATATTCGAAGCTTCCGTTTAAATGAATTTTCCTCTGTTTTGTCTAACCCTGGAGTTTGTTTGATTTTAATTGCAATTTTCGTAGGCCCACCACCCTCTTACTGAGATTTAATAATCTAGAGAGCCACCAGCTCCAGCAGTCGACGAATTCCGATTTTTTCTCGCGTTTCACTTTCCGTAGTTGGTCCGGGCCGGGCCGGGACCGGGTCCAGGGCTGTAGTGGGTAGCGTGTAGCATGCGAGCAGAAATGCAGCTACTTGGATAGAAATAAACAAAATTGGAATTGGATTGCTAGTTTTGCACATGAGTAAAGTGCAATCGAAAAATTAATTTCAAAACAAAATTTTTGCTCCATTTTTGCTTTTGGGAAAGGAAATTGTAACATTTCAGCGAAGCATCGAAAAATATTACACTGGCCATTTTGCGTTTATGTGCCTTAAAAGGATTTCTGAGTGGGCCAATATTAGGGATGATGCATGGTGATGCAATATTGAACATGTGCCGCTCTTTACAGCAATTGCACACCACTTTTTCGCCTGCAATTCTAAAATTAGTGCAGCAAACCCAGGGGCTTTAGATGCAACGATAAATTTAAGCCTCGCTTTTTGAAACGGACGTAGAATTTGAAAATTATTCGACCCTAAATCATCTTTATCATGGGGTTGTTCTGAGAATTAGAGAAACGTAATTTCAAACTGCCTTTTTCAGAAATTTCAACAAAAAACTGAAAGCGCTGAAACTCTGCATGTTTTGTTGGGAACTTTTCTGTTCAAGGCTTTTGTAAAATTACTCTCGAAGGTGTTTTAGTATTTGATAGTACTTTTAGTACTAGTATGATGTATGTGAATATATGCGTAATTGGATGAAATACGTTTAAAGCACTTGATTATGGTTACAAGTTGTTTTCTTCACTTTACCAAAGGCTTTCCTTCTTTTAATTTTTAGTTTACCAAGCGTATAGTTCCACCTTTGAACATGTAGCAGTCAGCCACATTCATAAGAGTGCATAATAGTCTCACCGAACTTAATTTTTGATCTACCAATTTGGGGATCTTTTCCTTCCTCATCATAAAATTCACAATGATGCTATGTTCAGAAAACGAGACCTCAGCCGGGACGTATTGAAGTCGAACGAGATGGAATTGACCAAAGTCCACAAGGGGAAATCCAATATGCGAATTTCCCCTGAGAATCCCCTGGCATCACTGTCGCCAATGATGTGGGATTCCCTCCACTACTCTTGGCTCCTCATGTACAAATTCTTCTATGGCATCTTTTAGAGCCTAGAGCTCTTACATAGTAAACTTTAGTAAATTCCTTTTTCGGGTAACCAGTGGACACTTAGCTTAGTCGAATTCCCTCAGCTGCTCAAACAACAGATCTTAGGGCTATTTCCACATGTTGCCTCGTGTTTTATAAAGATTTTTGTAACGCCCTCCTTAGAGAGACTCCGCTTTGCGTTAAGTATGCTCCAGCCCGTGTAGTATTATTGGCCTCTACTTCGACTGTGGGTGGCGGTTTGTGGTCTTTTTTTTAAGGTATTGCCTAAGCTCAGGGGACAACCCTATGATGCACACAGCACAGCTTATGCGGAAGGAAATTGGGGAAGAGGAGATTGGGAAATTTTAATTCGACAAATGTTGCAAGTGAACCACGATTTTTTGGCATGAAATTATTACTTTGCAACATCCCAGTGGCTTCACAAGTAAATTCTTGTCAGTAGAATTGCCTCAACCACTGGTACCCAGATAAATCATTGTATCCTGTGCGGGATTTGAACCCACGCTAATGTACACAAAATTTACAATCTTTTTTAGGTACTGAATAAAACAGCGGTTATAGAGTGTGCCAAAGAAAAATACAACAATAACGAAAGAAAGAAAAAAAAAGAAAAAACAACGGAAAACTAAATTTCAATACTATAAGTTCAACTCAAATAACTATTTAACTTTCCCAGCGAAGATAAAAAATAAATAAATAAAATAAAATAAGAGTAATATTACAAAAGAGAACTGAACTATATTACATGATTCTTAACAAGTGTTTTAAATGCGCCGATGGTACAGGCCGATTGAGTGTGTAAAGGAAGATCATTCCATAAACGAGTGGCTTGGACAAGATAAGACCGCTGCATACTGTTTTATAAAAGCGCGGTATTAATAGATTTTTATGGAGTTGAGAAGTAGTAAACTTGAAGAGTTCTCTGAGATAACCTGGGTTATTCGAATTAAGTAATTTATATAAGAAATTTGGAATCCTACGCGCAAGATAAGTACTTAAAGAGCAGCCATGTACCTGAGATCGATGAGGCGAAACATGGTCCAACCTCCATAGTCCAAAGACGAAGCGTACGCAATCATTAAAGGCTATGTCCATTCTACGTGCACAGACGCTAGCTAACTCGAGATAAATCATGCTTCCAAAAGTGAAATGTGGCAAAATTAGTGACTTAGCTAAATTCAAATGAATATTCTTTGGTAAAATGTTCGCTGAGAACTATAGCCTTCGTAGTCTATCATATATTTTGCCTAGTCTGGCTTTAACATCAACGCAGCCTTTCATATGATTATTCAGAACAACTCCGAGGTTAGTTACTTTGCACGACATTGGCAAAATAACATCATTCAAAAGTATTGGCGGGACATCGGATAAGAGCAATTCAGTATTATAAAAACAGATACATTAGGACTTACCGGCATTCAACTGTAAAAGGTTATTTTTGGACCAAGTGAAGATTTTATCTAGGACAGAATTAATACGTGCTATACAATCGCTAAGGAGACCGATAGAACGGCTCAGATATAATTGTACGTCATCGGCATAGAGATAATTGATTACACTATCAACGACAGATGGCAAATCATTAATAAATAAACTAAAAAGCAAAGGTCCCAATATGGATTCCTGGGGGACATAAGTTTGGCTGTAGATCTAAGATTGGCCGGAGATTTAGGAGAACATTTCTTGGGTATGGCTAAAACTGTAGCTACTTTCTATGATGCAGGGAAAGAAGATGACGTCAGGCAGGAGTTGATTATGTAAAGTACATATGTGCCAGTAAAAGGAAGGAGCAGTTTGATAAACCACGGTAACAGATTGTCAGGTCCGTCTGACTTGATAAAATAGATAGATTCAATAAGTTCAACTAAATCAACCCCGCGAAATGAAAAATGATTTGCGAAATTATTCGATGTAGTGATATTAGAGTGGCAGTCGAAAATCAAGTAGGGGGATGTTATTACCGGAGATTGACTGGCAGTGAAACAAGTATTGAGTTCATTCGGACTGAAATTGCAGATCTCTTGGTCCTTACTATAGATTCCAGCCTGTCTATATTTCGTCATAGTATTTTTGGGTCATGATTAGGATTTAATTTGGAGAAGAAGTAACGCCGTTTAGCTTGCCTAATTGCCATATTAGCTCGGTTACGAGCTGACTTATACAGTGATCTCACCTTATCAGTTCTCAAACGCCTGTAACGCCTATACAGATATTCCCTCTGAGCGATAAGATATTTCACACTCATAGGGAACCAAGGGCAGGGGAGTTATCCGCGCGTAAGGTTCTGATAGGAACAAATTTATCAAATAAGCATTAGCATTAAACACAACATTAAAATTGTGAATATAGTAACTTGTAAACTGATGTGTAACTAAAAATAGGGTCCCAGGGAAGAACTGAGCACTCATAAACCAGGGAGGACAAATCAATGTTATTATAGTCCCGATAGGAAAAATTCGAGCAGGATCAGTTAATTTCCATTGGCAAAACATGGTTGAGGACGAGAATATCGTGGTATATTTATCTATCACTACCTGAGACAAGAAACAAATCATGAAGTGAAGGATTAGCTGAATTGAAGTAAGTCGGATAGTTTAAAGATCTTAGGGCTTAAAAAATTATTAACAATATTAATTAATTCTGTTTACATCTTTCATGATGTTTTAAAGACCTTCAATAGGTCCATACTACAGCACTAGTCCGTTGTTTACTTATGCAAACAAAATTACTTTTTTTTTTGTGCAGAACCACTACTACTTGCTTT
>QYTT01089993.1:51647-72532 GCA_006980735.1 Dasypogon diadema
TTTGGACCAAGTGAAGATTTTATCTAGGACAGAATTAATACGTGCTATACAATCGCTAAGGAGACCGATAGAACGGCTCAGATATAATTGTACGTCATCGGCATAGAGATAATTGATTACACTATCAACGACAGATGGCAAATCATTAATAAATAAACTAAAAAGTCAAGGTCAAGGATCTCTGGAGGACTCCCTGTGTAAACGATAACGATGCGGAAAATGCATTGTCAGCCTTGACCCGTTGACTACTTCTCAAAAGGAGATTTTTCAAAATAAGTTTGGCTGTAGATTTAAGATTGGCCGGAGATTTAGGAGAACATTTCTTGGGTATGGCCAAAACTGTAGCTACTTTCTATGATGCAGGGAAAGAAGATGACGTCAGGCAGGAGTTGATTATGTAAAGTACATATGTGCCAGTAAAAGAAAGGAGCAGTTTGATAAAGCACGGTAACAGATTGTCAGGTCCGTCTGATTTGATAGAATAGATAGATTCGATAAGTTCAACTAAATCAACCCCGCGAAATTAAAAATGATCTGCGAAATTATTCGATGTAGTGATATTAGAGTGGCAGTTGAAAATCGAGTAGGGGGATGTTATTACCGGAGATTGACAGGCAGTGAAACAAGTATTGAGTTCATCCGGACTGAAATTGCAGATCTCTTTGTCCTTACCATAGATTCCAGCCTGTCGTATATTTCGTCATAGTACTTTTAGGTCAAGATTAGGATTTAATTTGGAGCAGAAGTAACGCCGTTTAGCTTGCCTAATTGCCATATTAGCTCGGTTACGAGCTGACTTGTACAGTGATCTTACCTTATCAGTTCTCAAACGACTTTAGCGCTTATACAGATATTCCCTCTGAGCGATAAGATATTTCACATTCATAGGGAACCAATGGCAGGGGGTTTATCCGCGCGTTAAGTTCTGATAGGTAACTAAAAATAGGGTCCCAGGGAAGAACTGAACACTCATAAACCAGAGAGGACAAATCAATGTTATTATAGTTCCGATAGAAAAAATTCGAGCAGGATCAGTTAATTTCCATTGACAAACCATAGATGAGAACTAGAATATCGTGGTCTATCTATCTATCATTATCTGAGACAAGAAACAAAACAAGAAGTAAAATTGTTAGGAGGGCAGTATATTGAGATCAGGAGGCATTTTTCATTTCCGGCTTGGATCTCTATGTATAAAAATTCAATTGACTGATCGGTAGATGAATATATTACTTTCCTCTTGAGCCAATCCCTTATATAGAGTGGCCATACTACTACCCCGACATCCATCACAATCGTTGCGGAACAATGTGAATACTGGCAATGAAACCAGTGCGGATGGAATATCGTCCTTCAACCGTTTTTCGCTGACAAAGATAACATGAATGTATTTGTCGGAGAATATGTATCTAAACTCGTCAACCTTATTACGGAGATTTCTGTCTGGAGAATAAACAGAGCTCACAATATGTTCTGTCTTCTATTTATTGAAATTATATCATATATATATTTAGCGGTTGATGAAGATTTTAAAGATCTTAGGGCTTAGAAAATTATTAACAATATTAATTAATTCTGTTTACATCTTTCATGATGTTTTAAAGACCTTCAATAGGTCCATACTACAGCACTAGTCCGTTGTTTACTTATGCAAACAAAATTACTTTTTTTTTGTGCAGAACCACTACTACTTGCTTTATCTGAAATATATTTGATTGTCCGACATATTAAGTTTTGCTGTCCGCTTTAATTTCCATCTTACCTAGAATAGCAATGTCTATGAAGTTCTGAAGAAAATGCAGTCGAAGAACATGAAAGTAATTTAAATTAAGCTAAATATGAATGCAACTTCTTTGGTCAGAACTTTCCATTGCAGAATCAATTTGAGAAGCCAGCCATCTTGAATTGAGGAAATTACATTAAAATTTTGGGGAAACTTAATAATCTTGACTTCACTTTGACGACCATTGGTTACTTGGGGAAAAGCTGTCAGAAACACAATAACGAAGTTCATACCGTCCATTCTAAAATTTCCCTCTCGTATGTTGTATAGTTTGACCGGGATCGCCTTCATCCTCTTTCATAACTTATTGTTGATTGAACACTAATTAAATTTTAAAGTTTAGCAAATTCGAAATATTTAGGAGGTAAGAAAGTTTCCTTTGGTTCATTATATCGAAATATTCTAGAAAATTAGGTTATACTACCCTCAGGTTGAATCCATGTTACTGACGTATGTTGGAAACATAATACTTGCCCCGACTCCATCATTACGACGTTATTTCTAACTTTGACTGAATTAATACCTTACGACATTTAAAGTTTTGAAGGGTACAGGAAAACCATTTTTCTTTGCCAAGAAAAAGGTTGTGAGTTTTGATAGTGGCACTTCTCTAACTCATTTCAACGTCTGTGGATACGATACCAATTATAAATTTTATTTTTGGAATTTCAAGAACAAAAATATTTTTTATATCCATTATTTCTTTTTTTCTGCAAAATTTCACCGTACATTTTGTGAACAATTAGTGTAGCCCAACCATCTATTCTAAAATATTATTGCATGGATGTATTTAAAATTTAAATGTACTGCAATTATTCTATTATAAAAACTTTCAAAATCCCGGACTTTAGGTCTTGTGGACTTTATGCAAGACTCTAAGACTAGTCAAAAAAAATTTTCAATTGAAACAGTCTTAAAAAGGCTAATAAACATAGATGACAGAAATAGCATTTATTTTCGAGAAATTTGCGTATTTATATGAAAAAAGGGTAAAAATTTCCAGTTTTGAATTTTAAAATTTGTAGCTCTTAAAACATCGTTGAAAACGATCAAAAAACCCGTTTGCCCTTATTCCAATAACCGTTAGGGTGAATTTAAAGTACTACAGGTAAAATCTTCTGAATCTTCTACGACCTATCTGCCGAAGTGGCCACATGAAAATCCTCACAATGAATTTCAAAAGGTCACACTGACGGATTTAATACCGAAATAATTTATATCCATCTTACCATTTAATGTGGTCCATGGCTGAACCCGCATTTTACAGGGCGCACGTACACGATACACGGAAGGATGAAAGATGGAATGCAAAGCGGGAGTGGGCATCTTTGACCCCAACTACAGTGCTGTTGAAGGACTGGGTTCTGCGCATACCATCTTCCAAGCCGGAATTTACGGAATAGAGCTCTGTGCGCGCGCAATCCTTTGCAGCGGTATGAAAGTAGCCCACATTTATATTTCGTAAGACAATCGAGAGACTGATCTGGAACTGTCCTAACGAAGCAATAAAAACAATTTAATGTGGGTGCGAGAGATTGAGAATCAAATGAGACCACTTGGTGCTGGGTGTTGAAACTAACCTTATTGGCCGACAGTCTTTTTGTGATCTATCCAAACGTCACATCAAGCTTACTTTCCAATCATGGGAAGAAAGAGACAAACAGTCACACTAGATCGGGAAACCTGGACTATGATAACAGAAGAAGTTTATAAACTATTCGCGGAAAAGATTGAAAGAACTCCTCATACTCAACAAATCGGAGCTAAGGATGTTAACCATCACCAAATATGGGACGTGAGCCCATTTGCTAGAGTGACCAAGTAACTTTGGGACCCATCGAATGCCAGCTCAAAATCTAAGCTTTCCTGATCAAACAAACCGATATTAAGACTGTTGGTTTCAATTCTGACGGGACATAGTTTCTTAAAACCAGCACAGGATCGACCGTTCTAGCGACACCGATTGTAGGGGATGCGGCGAGGAAACAGAGACTGTGGAACACTTTCCGTGTTTATTTTAGCTTTCACTAAATTGACCGGGTGGCTGGGTGACCGGTACAATCCGTCTCGCTTACTTATATTCTCGGTGGAAGAATAATGAGCCCAGAAATGGCCTAACTTTGAGAGATCCTTGAAGTCTCATACCCTCTAAAAAAATAGGATGTTGATAGGCTTACAGTGCGAAGCCTGTTCCGCCAACGTAAGAAGAATCTTGTGTGTTCATTTAGCCAAACGATGATTCCAGTTTAGCGCCCAAAAGAATCAATTTTTAATAGGCTTCTTAAAGGGGTTCAAACCCAAAAGATCATTAATGGTCGAGGCGATAAAAAGTTTGCGCCGCATCCATTCACCAGTACTCAACGAAAAAAAAACACATGGGGTGCGTGAGGTTTTCTTTCCGTCTGTGTGTATGCCGGACCTAACAGTGAGTAGAGTAAGTGCAGCAAATGGTGCCTTCGTGTCTACCTCTACTTCCTTACTTTATAGTTCTCCAGAGCTACCCCTTGCATGAGTGTTGGAGGATCTTGTTCGCTACGAAGAGAGGGAAAATATAAGATTGACCGTTGGTACAATGTAAGCCCACATAATAGAACTCCAGAGGAGAGGCGTAACTCGGATTTGAGATTGGAAGAAACCTGAATATTGCCGGCTTACCAGGTAGAAATTCTTGCTCTGATTTATTCGTTGATCTACTTGAGGGAGAGTTACTTGCGAGGTTGTAAGATTCTTATTTCACTAGGCAATCCATAACGCAGTGGTCAGATGCAAGATCGGATGGATGAAGGCATGAGGTATGATGAAGGAATTAATTGAAAAATGGGTCATAACAAAACTCCAAAATCAGTGGCGAGTGCTAAGAAAAGAATTACGCTATCGAGCTGACCGACCAGAAGGGAAACTCTAGGGATGGAACGAGGTATACTCAAATATATGGCGCCTCTTACTACTATAAAAAATGTTCGAAATAAAAAACAAAAAACGTCCAAGTAAGGGAGTTGATAATAGCACTCCGACGTAAACCAGCTAAGACGAATCTTGGGAAAGGGACCATAAAGGATTCGAAGACAGTGGCCCACTACGAAATCCCCTCGAACATGGACAGTGTGCAGTAACAGAAAGGCGGAAGACGTCGTCGTATCAATACATTTTTTTCCCAATAGCAATAAATAATGTGTTATAAATATGCTCTTGCAACAAAGATATGTTGCTGCACTCTCAGATACATAAATCGCTTTCTATAGCTTTTGTGAACGTTCTTCAATATCTGACAAACACAGAAATATTTTTTTAATTTTAAGATCCTATAGTAATTCTTGGAATGGTTCAACTATCTTCAGTTCAACAAAACTGTAGATCTTTGTTTCTGAGGCTGCCTCTTCATAGGATCACATCCGATACAAAACAATCAATGATCGTGTGGTCCTTTAAGTCAACTTGAGAATATTTTCATTATGAGGATCACGAGATCACAGCCCAAATGGAGCGGAATAACGAAAATGTTTAGCGATCGCTCTTTAAAAAATAGGATCACCTAAAACTTCGTCTACTTTCTTCATCGGTTAATAATCTCTAATATCTCGAATATAAGTAGCTCTTTGTCTTAAGTTCTTAATTAGTTTGCTGTTTCGGCTATACCTTGGTGACTTGCAAATATTTTCCAAATTACGCATATAATGTTTCAAAGGCGCATTCACATAAGGCAGATAGTAAATTTCTGAATTAAATTCTGGATAAATCAGTTATTATTTTTAAGTTCACATATATACTGTATATTGTTCATATAACACCTGCGTAGTTTAAAATTAGCCAACCCGAGAAAGTTAGTTATCGCAAGCGGCTTCCCGGCTAAACTGGTTATCTCATGTGGATATGTGCGGACCTAGATTAGTGAACAATGAACAAATTGGCGCAGACTAATTGAAGTCTGACAATTTCCAAAGCCAGTAGAGTGGTTCTATCGATAACGTGGGTCTGCCCGGTATGGCCCTTCTTATGCAAAATTATAGTACATTATGCATGCACACCGATGTGCACTAATTCACATTTGATGTTCTTCCAAACGAAGCGGTCAATGGGTTATCCATATCTTTCTCGTCAGCGTCTGGAATTATGCCGGAGCACATTTCCTAGTTCCTTCAGATTGCAGCGCTGTTGCGGCATGAGCCTGTTCACAAAAAAGGAGAACCTCAAGTAGGGAAACTGATTAGTTGTGGCAAGGCATTAATTTGTTTAACATGATTCGAATCTCGCACAATTTCTGCGGAGTTACTGTTTGCATCTGTGGAGGGCAAATTAAGCAGTTTTAGCAGATTTATAGTAACGAGCGCCACGGTTCTACTTGGGCAGCGGTAGCAGCGGACTACCTCTGGCCGGAATAGACGGGGTATGCATCTAATTGGAATTCGTCTTCAGTCAGTTTTGCGGAAATCTGGAGTGAACACCGGGGCTACCGTCCTCCACCCGAAGATAGAGTAAATTTAATCCTGTCGTGAATTAACTTCTTTCCAATCAATCCCAACAGGACTTCTTGCCATTAATTAATCAAAAATATGCAAATTGCTGGAATACAAATTCAAATTATGAAAATGAAGTTTTATTCTCGCCCCACACTCCTGGATTTCATTTGCGTTGCGTGTGCACTAGAAAGGGGAAATTAATTTAAAGGGTAACATCACCATTACAAAGCCCAGAGACCGGGTTCAGTTACCAGAATACGGAAACTCAGTGGAAATCGGCAGCCCGCATCGGCATTCTCAACGCAACAACTTCAAGAACTCACCGAGGGCTTTATTGATCGACAGACCTTATTTGCAAAATTATTGGGAAGCTTAAGTTCCAATGTATTTACCTGCATAATTTATGAGATGCTGAATCTTTGGTCTTCGGAGCTCTATTGTGAGTGCTACCCTCACTCCCAGTTTGATCTGAGACTGAAGCGATTCACCACTGCAAAGAATCACCAGACAGAGACCCGCCAAACAGATTTCGGGATTAGAACTTGTCCTCGCTGATTTATTGATCTTAATTGCAAATCACCGGTTCGAGTATGGCTGGCACTAATCAAATTCGCTACGAAATGCACCACTTAAACGCCCACTGCAATTATGTATCTTCTTATAAAATGCTGCATTCAAGCACTAAAAAAGTCCATCTCATAATTTCGATCCAAAATTACTTTTAATTGCCATAAATCAAATCTTGATTTATTTCTGACTTTAATTACCGTCAGACACTGCTGCCTCTGAGGTAAAAGTCTACGGGCATATATCTTCCAATATTTTAAGGAATATTTAAATTCCAGTCTAGAAATCTCCAATTAAATTTGCGCATTTTTTTACCAAAAGCTTGTTACTTCGGTATATCTTGTCTTTTATACATCCGGGGGTAGTTCAAGCGTTGCGGATTTTCAACTAAATCACAAAATTGACAATACTGCAGTAAAGGATCTGATCAAGACCGATATATTTGCAGAAAACTGGTTCTCGGCTTCTACTCAACGAAATGAGAAAAGGCAAATTGCAGACTACTTCCCGGGACCTTGACTTTAACATATTAAAGTTTCGTTAAAAGCGGATTAGGTAGTTTTGCGGAAACCTTTTTCAAACCAACAAATGGACAGACCAACAAAACTCGTGAAAATTTTGTACTCTTATTTCATATTGGGATCATAAGTTCTATTGCTCTTATCAATATTATAAAAAATAAACCGATGTACAGACAGATAGGACATTTTTATTATATTAGTATGGATTAAGAACAGCCCACTAGGAAATCTGACGAAGTCTCCCATAGAGGGGGATAAAGGAGTATTAAAATTTCAGTGGCAGAACTTGTAAAAACTCTGCGACGAGGATAAATTTAGGTTTTTTTAAGGAAATTAGGGAAAGGGAAAGTGGGAAATTTTAACCTGACAAATGTTGCCAGTGAACCACAATTTTTGGCATTAAATTATTACTGTGCAGCATACCATCTCAGTGAATTCATAAGTACAATTGTTGTCAGTAGAATTGCCTCAACTAATGGTACCCAGATAAATCGGCGTGTCCTGTACGAGATTCGAACCCACACCAACGGGGGAGAAAATCTGTGTACGTGCGCCTCAGCTTGCTCGACCACCAGCGTTTAAGTAGGAAAAAACGAAGGCACGATTGTTTGAGATGCTTTTAATTATATCTGCCGAAAAACAATCATATCTACCTCTCTCCGTGAATTTAAAAAGGAGTCCTCCTAATAATCTCATAGTTGCACATCCAAAAATCATAGAGTATAAAATACCTCTCAGCAGAGTACTGGGTATGAGTCCCACTCTATGCGCTGGATAATTGGTAACGCTGTTTCTTTTTAAGAGGTGACATTTAGAGTCTAAAACTTATTTTGAAAATGTACTTAATTCCGAAATACAAAATCAAAGTTTTTGATTTTTTATGCAGAGGTTTTTATTGGTAATCTAATATTTCATAGAATACAATTGCTTACAAATTCTATTGGAACACTCTCGACAATTTTCTAGTTGTAGAGCTACCAGAAGAGTTCGCCATTTCAGTAATTTTCATCCTCTCTAATAAAGAGAAGGCATACACTAGAAAGCACAAAAAAGAAAATGCTACAATTTGAATTTTATTTTATTTTATATATATGGCGTCTCACTCAAAATAATTCAGAAAATATTCTGCCACAGAATACAGACCAAATCAGAAGTCTTACATGGAACAAAATATACGATACGAGACTTCTGATTTGGTCTGGGTTCTGTGATTCTCCATTGAGGGGGACATATAATGGTACTATCAGTTTTCTCATATGTGACGTTACTGTCGCTGGAACAAGCATCAACTTCGTACTACATATTCAAGTTCTCAAAGAAATATAAGATTTTTTTTCGAAAATTTTTGATCCTATCATGTACGTGACTTTCTCTGAATTTGTATATTAAATGTAAGAGTAATAAAAACAGTACCGATAACAACAATAATAATAACCATAAGAGTGAAATTAATAAGATATTATTAAAGTTTTATTTATTATATTATACTTGGTCCAAAAAAGTGTTTTCAATAAATAAAATTATAAATTTTATTTGCAATGACCAGTAGTTAAGTGCAAATACAAATAATAAGAATTATTTTAGTCAGGTTAGCATCCAATTGATTTCCGTCATGATTTTTATCAAGAACTCTATCGAGAGTTTATGGTGAACATTCTCTATCCCACATTTTTGGTCAAAATTTCTTGCTTCTTTAAAAAAGAAAACAAAAAAAAATATATCATTTTGGTATAAAATTTTCAATCACATTTTTAGTGTGAGACAGGCGGTTTTCACCATAAACCCTCGATATATTAGTGTCTTCTTATAGCATGAGTGTACCGTCTGCCAAACGGTCCCAGTAGGAAATCTAATGATTACGATATCGAAGCCGTAATGTATAACACCGATTACTATCCATTACCCTATGAAGGAAAATACTACACCTTAGTGATGGAAGAGATATATAAATACATTCATAAAAATCTTAAATCTTAAAATCTCTAATATATAATCGAGAGTTTTCCTTCACACGTTGTTCTTTATAACTTTCAAAGTTAGCAGTAAGAGATGGTTCGTGAATATGATTACGTTCTACTATTTCGTTTTGATGAAATAAAATATTATCACTATTTGCGAATTCATAATTAGGTGTTTCGATATATAAAACACGCAACGAAGCTGCCAGAACTTCGTGAAAAACTTCAGCCATTGGGCAGCAGGTAGGGCACTCAATAGAATTCACAATGTTTGCAAACAAAAGGCAAAGGAACCAAAAATCAGCCCTTTAAAAAAAGGTTGCAATTCTCTCTTCATCATAAAAATTGGACTATCCATGACTGAAGAAAAAGTCATTTAATCTGATCAAAAGAAAATCAAGTGATTTAATGATGCCCGCTCATTTAATTGATGTAGACCCAACAAAACATTACAGTCCCATCAAGTAATACATACAGTGAAACATGGTGGAAAGTTTTTGACGATCTGAGCCTATTTTAGTCGATGTAATTTGGGTCCACTCATGAAAATTTTTGGAATCTTTTTGGAATCCTGCAGAAAATTTATGGGCTGTTCTAGAAAAACGACCTGCAAGTATTGATGAACTGATTAAGTGTGGGGTTTAAGTAACTCATAAAAACAAACGGTTTTGGACCAAATACTCAACGAGATTTTCTTTTATTTCAAATGAAAAAGGGGATAAATAATATCCTGCTGGTTAACAAAATTTAGGCATCGTCGTGTCACACGAACTTTTTGGTGTTTTCTAATAAATATAGAGTGCTGCTAGAAAAATAAATAGTTTTCAAACTTTGATCATCTGTGAATTTTATTTGTTGAAGAAACATAAGTTTTAAGGAAAAAATCGTGGTTCTGCAGAAACATGTATAAAAAATGTACATTACAAAATTACGACCTGCGGTTTTCTGGAATATTTGGTTAGTCCCTGTTGATCGTTCAGCAGTAGTTGGCTAATATTCTTGGAATTCTCCTACCTTGAAAACGTTTTTCTATCTATGAAATGTCCTGATGGAACCTTTCTCCATGTTAATTGTTTACAGCCCTGGGTGACACATTATTTTCTGCAATACCCTGTAATGTATATCTACACCATTTTTGCAAGACAACATTCATTATTGCTATCATCAAATACTCATTACCCTGCTGGGATCTGATGCATAATCTTCTTATTTTTATTGGCAAAGCGCGATGAAATTATGGTAAAGTGATTCAAATATTAAGACCTTCATAACGAAGTGTTTTAAATATTTTGAACAAAGTGTCAACATTCCTTTATCAACCGTTTGAACGAATTGAATATTGACATATGAATTATTGTTATATTGAGAGTGATACACAATAACCTCCACAGTAGTCCACCGCAACAGGAAGACGTCTCTAAGTATACTACACAGCGTTTCCTAAAACCAACCCGATATCATGCACTCCGTTTGATCAATACATTTTTCGCGACTGGGTTCTGCAAACACGCTGGGTTTCGGAAGAACTTTCCACACAGTACGAGATCATATGGATGAAATCTTTCAATGATGATCGACGATGATCGGCTTATCGTTTGGTCAACTAGATTTCTTGATCGGATATTTTATTTTATGTCTTTTTCTTTTTCTCAAAGATATGGTTTTCCACGAGCCCACAATAACGTAAAGAAGATTAGAAGACGCTTCAGAAATGCTTTCATCCAAGTAAGACACGAAAGTTTTTGCAAAATTTAGTGTCTTTCTTTGCGACAAGGCATTTCCTGATTTTGATGCTCTTGATTACAAATCATTATCAATTGAATGTGAAAATTTGCCATAGGATAATATTTTTTTTACATAGTCTAACTTATATTTAACCATTTAATAAACTTCCAAACTTCCACTTTGATAAATATGTGCGTATGAAAAGCTTTTCAAGTAGCAGGTTAAGTTTTCATGTCATTCAAATGAGTCGACGTCCACAATAACTGCTCTATTGTCTAACCATTTTAGGAGGAATTTTATTTTAGACACATCACTTTTGAAGAGACCCAAGCTAGTCAATCATTTGATTTAAAACCAGTTACTATTCTGACATTTGCTCCTACAATCTAAAAAAAAATATATAACTTACAATTAGATTAACGATTACATCTCTGAACGTTATTTACTTTGCGACAACCAATCTGATTTTCAGGCGATTTAACAACTTTACTAAAAAAAAGTAGCGGATGATTTGAGAAACAATTCCATTCAATCCTTCTAATTAAACATAAAGATCAATTTAATTGTTCTAGTAGTGCAGCTAGATTAGAATTAATTAAAAACTATTTGATTGATAGATATAAGTTAGTTTGTCTGAATGAGAAGCTATCCAGTCTTAATACAATCTCTCTAGAGTTCCACAGGGGTCCATTTAAGGGCCTTTGCTTCTTCATTTATATACCAAAGTCTTTAGTCAAAGTCCTGAGGAGCGAAGTTGGTTTTATTAGCTCACAAAGGGCCATGAACCCTCGCATTCCAAGTTTCAAATATTTAGTGTCTAAAAACTCTTTCATTGTTGAGGTCTCTAGAATTTGGAATAGAATACGCAAGTATTCTAAGACTCTGTGTCAATTTAAAAGGGATTATAAAAAGATATATATGTATACTGATGCTTTAAATTGAAATTTTAAAATTATATTCATTGAGTATCTATGTTATTTATGTTTTTTTCCTCGTTCTAATTTTGTTGTTGGAAAGCAATTTTTTACAATACTTACCGAGGTTATGCAGTTGTCAACGCCAAAGTTTATGAACTATATTATTTGGCTCAATCTCCAGAGAATGGCAGCAAATTAAATAGTTAGGTGTCACAAAAGATTTCTTCAAGTCGAAGTGAGGCCGAGTAACCTCAAATGCGAAAAAAATTAATGAGTGATTCACATTTTCATTCCCATTAATTACGTATTTCATAGTACACTATTTCTTTGTGTACCCAAAGTATTTTAGTACAAAACAAGGTCGTTTATCTTCTGCACAATTTCCAATAAATAAATTATTGCTATTACTCTAACGATCCCCTTACGATCCACGTACGGTAGCAACCGGTGACACTATAATACTCTGCTAGGCAATACTTGGAGCTGATAACTACGCAGCAGGCTTAGATACTGGAACCATCCTTCCGAACGGAGGAGTGAAGCGGTAGGTGGCTAATAATTGTCCCTCATATTTGAACATGTGAAAAGCGGAGATTTTATTTTTGATTCTGCCCTGACATTTAGAGGTTGAGTCCAACTCGCTCACTGCCTTTCGGTTGCGAAGCTTCTTGACGCGATACCATCTCTTGGGTGCTTACCACTAGCTTCACCAAGGGATCAGAACTGACTCATGAAATGTGATCCATTAGTGACCACTTTCTTGTGGTGTCAACTAGCATGTTAGTAATTAGACGAACTGCCTACGGGATTTCAGCAATAATTTGTTGAATTCAAAGCAATTCAGAGAGGAATTCTGGTATGAATAGCGCGGGAAGAAAGAAGCTCTATTTGGATGTAGGCAAGCGGCAGATTCGCTCCTTGCTCGAGACGAGTTCAATAGGAGTCGATATCAAGCTATCTGTCTGAGGGTGAAACGTTTCTCCCATCCCAGTCAGAGTTACCATCGTATTACGAGGGGGTCAAAGAGTGCCGGTGAGCACAAACGTACAAGCATAGCTTACTCTTTGTTCATCGCAACAAATCGCACTGATTGCAGGAATCATCTTGCTTCCGTGGAACTCGGCTCGATAATTCACGAATCTAGGCAATTTCTGAGGAAGGAGGTGGACTAGCCAACTATATTCGTGGTTTTTACACCCGACTATATTCTTTGATGTTGCCAACGTCCTCCTCTTTGGATGAGTCTCTTTGGCACGGAACATGCCTTCTTGTAATGTGGACTATAAAATCGTCTGAAAAGCACTAGTGGTGATACTCGACCCGGAACAGTTCAATTACATTCCGGGTCGCAATATTTTTGATATAGTTTGGGTGGTTAATTCTTGCATTATTTACGTCTCGCCTCTTTTTCATATTCTAGTCCAATTCTATCTTCTTTTGAGCATCTGCCAATGAACAGTTTTCCCATCTAAAGAATTCACATCAATTGAATATAATCTATTTAAAAGACATAATTGCCATTTTACCTGGTAAAATCCAACGGCAGTTATAGGTTATTGTAAATGGATGTATTATCACCTACGACTTGCTTTCAATACTTTTTACATCTTAAAACATGGGAGATGTTGGATATTCCCCAATTTTCTCCAAAGCTCTGCATTTTATTGCTTACTTCCTTAGAACCACGTGTTCTCCAACATAAAATTGTTTTAAGAACACTCTGCTTTACTTTCAGATAAATCGAACGTATTTAAGGAACAGAGTTAGCTCTGCTATTCGTGAGGCTAAAAAAATGTATTATTCAAGCAGACTAAATGTGAAACTTTCCGCCAAAAGTTTATGGAAAAAATTTAAAACCTGCTGGTATTATGGATGGTGTTAAATCGAATGAACTCCCTGATGCAAATAACCTTAATACTCAGTTTGCCTTCAGAACGGATTTGGGCCTTGCTGGTTTAACTGATATCTCTGATCCGTCATATGGGAACGGAATACCATCCTTTAATTTTACCGACGTGACTCCTAATAACGTTTGGTGTGCGATGTTCAATATTAAATCGAATGCCGTCGGTTGTGATCGGATTGACTCTGTCGGACTTCATAATTCCTCCGTTAACACACATTATTAATACTTGTCTTATGACCTCAAATTTTCCATGTTTGTGGAAATATTCAAAGATCATTCCCATACCGAAACGCGATGATGGCAATGATTATAGACCCATAAGTATATTGCCTTTCTTCTCTAAAATCACTGAAAATATAATATTCTCACAAATTGCTGAACATGTTCGGAATAACAACTTGATGAATTGTCACCAATCAGGATTCCGGGCCAAACATAGCTGCATTACAGCTCTGCTTAAAGTCTCAGAAGATGTTAGGCAATCTGTTGATAAGGATCACATCGCGTTTCTTCTTTTACTCAACTTTTCTAAAGCGTTTGATACTGTTAATCACCACCGCTTGTGTGCAAAACTTGTTACATACTTCAAATTTTCAACGCATGCAATCGAACTATTTGTCTCGTATTTGCGGGATAGATTTCAATCGGTTAGTGTTAATGGTAGACTCTCTGGTTTTCTCCCTGTCATCGCGGATGTTTCACAAGGCTCCATCCTTGGTCCTCTGTTATTTTCTTTATACATAAAAGATTTATTCACGTTCATTAATAATTGTGAGATGATGTACAGCTATTACTTTCCAGGCCTATTGGTTTATCTGAAGATGGAATCTGCTCTAATAATGATGACCTTGATAGCCTTGACGAGTGGGCTACACGGAACAATTTAAAATTGAATCCCAATAAATTGAAATCATGAGCAGATTAGGTATCGATTGCTCCAATTTCTCTCCAATTCATATTAATGGTGCTATTTTCTCCCGGGTTATTTCAGCCAAAAACTTGGGTATGGTTTTTGACAACGGATTGACCTGGAGTGATCATGTCAACTCTGTAATTGGCAAAATCTACAGTGGGCTGCGACGTCTTTGGGCATCTAGTGATTTTACGCTCCTATTAACTCGATTAAAACTAGCTCAAACTCTTCTTCTGCCGATTTTTACATATGGTTGCGAGGTCTACAGTAAGCTTGACAGTGTATCTGAAAAAACGCTTACAGTCGCTTTCAACTCAGTTATGAGATACGTATGTAAACTTTGGCGCTTTGACCACGTTTCACCATTTGTTGATAGTTTGCTTGGCTGTTCCCTTCAACAATATCGCAAATTCAAAGTTGTGTACCTACTTTCTAAAATAATAAAGTTTCGGTGTCCTGCTTATTTGTTTAATATCTTACGTTTTAATAGATCCAATAGACCACTGACACTTCAACCACATAGAGTTAATTACTTAGTCAGTAATCGACAATGTTTCGTTCAAGCAGTCAGTTACTGGAACTCTTTACCATTAAATCTGAGGAATTCTCTATAGTGGGGCACCTTTCACAGTTTCAAGCAGAGTCTCTTTGAATACTTTACTTCAATATCAGCACACTGTCTTTCTTTTCATTGCTAATTTTTGTTATCGTTCTTTATTCTTTCTGCTTTTCGTTCTTCTTTGAGTTTTTAATTTTCTCCATTCCCTTTTATTTCTTATTTCACACTCCTTATTTCATATTAATATTAAATCCTATTTATGGTTAGAGCTATGAACTTGTATTCCTAAAAAGATTGCGTATCTTATTGTACAATGTGTTGTTGATTAATAATAAATAACTAAAAATAAAATAAATAAATATTTGTGTTACTTTTGTAACTATTTTCGACTGCATACATCGAAACCATTTCCTAAGTCCTAACTCAGTGCACGTGAGTGAATGTGTCATTTGCACTACTTGAAAAGCTGTATTTCCAAGTACCGTTAGGTTTCATTTGATTTATCTTTTAGACGGAGCGCACAATGCTAAAATAGAATAAAGAAAGAAATCCTTAAATGCAAATGCAATTTTTTCTCAGGTCTTACCTTCAACATGAAACGGCATTCCTTTGTTCTAAGTGCAGTCCTAATTACTCAAAATCTTGCCAAACATGTCGAAATGCATTTCGCAGCACGAAAGTTTGTTCATCTCTTGCATTTTCGTCCTGATTTCACGCCTTAACCTTTCTCCGAAGAGCACGGCGACCGATGCAGCTAGGCGTAAGAAAATGCCAGAAACCCAGCTGCAAAGAAAGTTATGTACGTGCGCATTTAATTACATGCAATTAGTGCTCCTTCGCCTACATTACATGTTCCACGCACACACGGCCAGGAGCAGCACGAGGCCGATATGAATCACACACGCCACAGCAAAACAACTGGATCAGCATTGAGTGTGTATGCGGTGTTTTCGTGCAGTTCGCTGAGAACCATGCGTCCAACTGGGACTGGGACAGCTCCGCAACCCGACGGGGCACCAACTGAAGCTCTGTTCCCAGAATGAGAAATCAAGTGCAAATGATTCAATCAAACGATGCAGGGAGGGAAAACCGGTTATGTATTTGATGGCAGTTGCCCGGAGAGTCCAGGCGGGGAAGTGCATGCGTTCAATCGGAACAACAACAAAATGCCCGGGAGCAATTAATTTGAGTCCCCTTCGTCGGTTCAATTACAAAGGCCGACTCGACTCGCGGTGAACTGGAGAACGGAGAGCGCGAAAACGGCGTCTCTGTTGCCCTTTCGGAAAGGGGTTTCGTGGCCAACGGGGGTCCGCCGACCTTATCTCGTCGAATAATACGAGATTAACAGGGAGAGTTTTCCCTTTTTTGACATGTGATAAGTTCTGGAGTGATGAAATAGGACTAGGGGAGCACCTCCGGCTGAGCAATAGCTGCCCAGCAGGAGGCGGAGGACGGAAGGAGTAGCGCGAAAAATTAAATTGGCGCCCGCTCATTCCATATATCGTCGTCAGTCAGTCAGTCAGTTAACGACGCCAAGTCAAATAGAACGGATGTCGGGTGGGTACTAAACATTACTTTCCGTTGGCATCAAGTCATATGGTTGCTTGTCACCTCTGCCGCTTTGATTACACCAAGCGGAATTGGGTTTTGTGCGCAAATTAAGCAGAAGTGTGTCGTGCCGCTGCAGCGTTTGATCGAGTGTCCTAAAGGTGATTGACACGCGTTTCAGATCCAGTGTACTCCTGGTGCTGGGATCCGTAAATAACGATAATTGCCCGCAATAAAACCGGTGCTGGTGCGGACTGCTCAGTGCTCTAGTGGTTATTATGACCTCACACAATAGACGATTACGCGGTAATGTGAAGACGTCCTAAATCCGACGTTATTCGTTATTGTGCAGACATTCCCTCCCAGGCGGTGCTAGTGCCTCACTGTCGAAGTGCCGATGGTGCAGCTTTCTTGATCTTGTGATTATTAATAGTAGCGTGTGTGCGGAGTAAACATCGAGGCGATATTGGAACGATCTGCAGCATGTTATGAGCTAATTTAACTGGAATTTTAATTGCTCTTAATTATACGAAATTTAATGGCCAGCTTTAATGAGTTTTCATTTATAGCCGCGGTGGCACAAAGTAGTGTAATGATTTCATCGCAGAAGTGGTTTCGCGCACTGCTCACCCAGTGACAACTCTGTGGCTTTGAAATTCCCCCAAGCAACGTTCGATTCAGTATCAAAAGAAAATCACCGTCAAGTGCAGCGCTAAAATCCTGGACCACGTGCCCCGGACAACCGCCTTCATCCTGTTTTTGTCAAACGGTCTTACGACGAGTCTTCTCTGCCCCCGAAAGCGTTGAGTCAATTACCCCGCAACTGAAGCTTTCCTTGCCTAAACTCCAAATCTTCCGTTGAGATACCTCCCAGCATCCCACACCTGTACCAGCCACCCTCTTCAGTGGTTTCCGGGTACTACGCAGACTGTTTGCAGTGTTTTTGTGAGTAGAACAGTGAAAATGCGCGGGAAAGTCACAGATTGCCCTGCCTGCCGGTTCACGTGCTTTTTGAGGAAATAAGTGCTGCCATCAAAGGCGAGGGAAATCCACCCACCGCCCACCCTCGCTTTCAAGTGCTGCTCCAGTCCAGATGCCGGTCTCGGGCGCCCAACCACCCTAATTCGTTTCAAATCCGAAAAAGTTTGCCTCAAAGTGCAGTTCTTCTTGCTACCCTTCATAAAAGTGCTTTTTACCGGGCGGCTAGAGTGTAACCACCTTTAAGTGATGACCAGACCACTTTTCATCGCCCCAAAGTGTTACAGAAAAACAAATTTTCCTCGACCTTCCCATGAATGAAAAGCTTTTCTTATTATATCGCTAATCTGGTACATGAGTGAGTGTGTGCGTGCTACTCGGATCACGTGAAGCCAGGGCATTGTAGACACTGCGACTGGCGGGTGTTTATTAACCTTCCTCCGAAGAAGAAGTGTGGTGTGAACAGTGAACAAGCCAAATAAAAGCCGAAAGTTGTGTTGGGGTGGCGGAAAATTCGTAGCGTGCTTTCTGGTGCAATTTTGCGGAAAAGTGCTTTAAAAAGCGGATTACATCAAAATGCGGTCAGCTCAAGTATTGTGGAGTTAGTCGTCCAGCTGCTGAATCATTGTTGGAGATATAATCGGTATTTATATATTTTCTTCCCTATATGTATACATAATATGTAGTTTGTAAGGACTATTAATTTAGAGGAAAGTCTAATTAAATATAAGACCAGATGTTTTCTGGGAAAGATTCCTATGTCAACAAGATGCACATGCATAGTCGGGTTACCACTATGATCAAAAACAGCTGCACTTATGGTAGAAAACATTCAGGTTTAAGTATTTCTTGTTCACAGGATTGATCTATTTGACTTGGTTCTGTATTGTAGTAGGTATTCCCATAAAATAAAATCAAGGCCTAAAAAGGGATTCAAATCTACATGAATACAACTTCGTTTAAAAACACTTATTAAATCACTAAAACTAATATTAAAGTAGTACATATTTAGTGCAAATTTTAAGATCACAAAGATCATTTTAAATTCTTTCATCGTGACATCCATATAACTTAACAGAATGTGATTATTTTTATCATCAGGTATTAAAGGTATAAATTATGTAGTTTGCAATAGGTCTACATATTTAATGTGATTGCCTATGCGAAATTCCTATAAATCCAAGATAACCATCAATCTTAAACCCAGTCGATTAGGGCAGGATATTCTTAGAATAGGTATACGAGGGTGGTTTAAAAAATAAACTGGTTTGGTATTAAGGAAAACAGTTTCAGTTTCAAAAAGTACTTCATTTTTCAGCATAATATCCTCAAATTTCAATGCACTTTCCCCAATGTTTCTTCAATATCATGTTCCCTTCCCTTTACGGCCTCCGTTATTCTTTCGTTTGGCCCCGTACACGGCCAAGACAAACCGGAAATAAATCTTAACCCAGGTATCTTAATAAAGATTCTGTTCTCGAACTTATATCTTCACCCTCCGAGGGATTTAGTTTTAGATGTGTTGACGCTGTTTCTCTTATTCTGATAACACGCCGGCGATAAGTCAGGTGTTTCTTCATATCTTCAGCTATAAGATATGTCGAATTTTTATATAAAAACTGCTGCATATCCTTGCAGTTTACTTTTGATTTTAATCGAAATGCATCACCTGAATTCATGACATTCGGGATTCTAATAACAAAACACCCCTTTCGCAGAAGTTTTGATTTTTAGAAGCGATGAACTTTTCGAAGGCCTGAATTATAGAGGTTCTGCCTCTAAAAATTTTCTTACACAAAAATGATTCCAAATTCCTGATAAGGTGAAAATCTACTAAAGAAATATCTGTAGAATAGGAATTTGTAAAGTGTGGGGTCTTGCATTATCATTGATTGATATTCTTTCAGTAATGCTGAGGATCAATGGTTTTATCAACTCAATTTCCCCTTTGTTTCCTGTTATAGAGGAGGGTCCCTTCTCCCTTCTCATCACAGGTAACGATTCTTTTTAGGAAAATATCACATGTTTTTCAAAATCGATGTGAGTATTATGACGTGCATAAGTAGTACTTTTGACTTTAGGTATACGCTTATTCGTTTATTTATTAAAAGTACTTTTATCCAAAGGGATGTAAATATTTTGTGCAGTTACGGACCCATTGCGACCTAATTTTGTAAGTTAAATGTAGTCTATGGGTATCTAGGCTTACAACTGATATATTATTTTTATTTTCCACCCTAGTAGTAGATAAAGACGTTTTTACACCACAATTTTTATAATTTTTAGATTTAAAAAAATTAGGTATACATGCAATTTTTTTAACCTAACAAAATTTTTAATGCTACTACCGCCCTGTCATCATAAAAGTCTAACTAAAGTCCTAAGTCCTTTCGTTATAGTAATGGTTGAGGGCTTTTTTTAAATTTTCCAGGTACTTTTGCAGTAGTGTGTTAGGGTCTCTTACGACCACACAGGGTGATTTATATTAAAGTGAAGTGGGGCAAGTGTAAACTATAAATTACACATATCAGAGGAAGAAATATATACTTAGTACGCATTTTTCCACGAATTTTGGGTAAATGTGTGAATGAGCCTTGATTTTTTATTGAGGCCTTGTTCACCAATTCTTGAAGCAAATTTATACAATTCGAAATACAGGTTATTAGCATATCTTTGTTTATAAGAAAGTAATGAAATGGTTTCGCAGGTCGTAAATAAAAACAAATCTCTTCAACTTATCATGAAAACATTTATTTTCGCTTTGATGTGATTATTTCCATCCAATTCAGTCTACGAATCAAAATAGCTAGTTAAAAACTCAACACAAAAATAATAAAAGAAAAATACTTAAAATGCAAAATTAAAATTTTACCCTTAATTTATAATTATGTAAGCTTAAGCAACATCACAACCAAAAAAGGTTTCTTGGAAAATGAGTTTTCCGCAGGGTGGAGGACTGCAGGGAAAATCCTTTTTATATTTTCTAATTTCACTATGGCGAGATATCATTTATTTGTGGCCATACAAAAACAGATATTGAATCCTTATTACTC